>JAAGKR010006634.1:0-39745 GCA_011419295.1 Clarias macrocephalus
ATATATATATATATATATATATAAACCATAAATTCATGGCCAAAATTGATGGTACCCTGTCTGAAAAATTTCCAGAAAATCAAGTATTTCTCACAGAGAAGTACTGCATTAACACATGTTTTGCTATACACATCTTTATTCTCTTTGTGTGTATTGAAATAAAACAGAAATCTGACATAATGTCACATAAAACTCCAAAAATGGGCTGGACAAAATTATTGGCACCCTTAACCTAATATTTGGTTGCACACCCTTTTGGAAAAAATGACTGAAATCAGTCGCTTCCTATAACCACCAATAAGCTTCTTACACCTCTCACCCAGAATTTTGAACCACTCTTCCTTCGCAAACTGCTTCAGGTCTCTCATATTGGAAGGGCGCCTTTTCCCAACAGTAATTTTAAGATCTCTCCACAGGTGTTCAATCGGATTTAGGACTGGACTCATTGCTGGCCACTTCAGAACTCTCCAGCGCTTTGTTGCCAACCATTTCTGGGTTGCACTATGTTTGGGTTCATTGTCCTGCTGGAAGACCCAAAATCTTGGACCCAGCTTTCTGACACTGGGCCCTACAGTGCGACCCAAAATCCTTTGGTAATCCTCAGATTTCATGATGCCTTGAACACAGTCAAGGCACCCAGTGCCAGAGGCAGCAAAACAACCCCAAAACATCTTTGAACCTCCACCATATTTGACTGTAGGTACTGTGTTCTTTTCCTTGCAGGCCTCATTCTGTTTTGGTAAACAGTAGAATAATGAGCTGTATCTTGGTCTCATCTGTCCACAAGACATTTTCCCAGAAGGATTTTGGCTTAATCAAGTACATTTTGGCAAACTGTAGTCTTGCTTTTTTATGTCTCTGTGTCAGCAGTGTTGTCCTCCTGGGTCTCCTGCCATAGCGTTTCATTTCATTTAAATGTCGATGGATAGTTCGCGCTGACACTGATGCTCCTTGAGCCTGCAGGACAGCTTCAATTTCTTTGGAACTTGTTTGGGGCTGCTTATCCACCATTCGGACTATCCTGCGTTGCAACCTTTCATAAATTTTTCTCTTCCGTCCATGCCCACGGAGATTAGCTACAGTGCCATGGGTTGCAAACTTCTTGATATTGTTGCGCACTGTGGACAAAGGCAAATCTAGATCTCTGGAGATGGACTTGTAACCTTGAGATTGTTGATATTTTTCCACAATTTTGGTTCTCCAGTCCTCACACAGTTCTCTTTTCCTCTCTCTATTGTCCATGCTTAGTGCAGCACACACAGACACACAATGCAAAGACTAAGTGACCTTCTCTCCTTTTTATCTGTTTTCAGGTGTGCTTTTTGAAAGAGTGCCAATAATTTTGTCCAGCCCATTTTTGGAGTTTTGTGTGACATTATGTCAAATCCCTTTTTTTTTTTTTTTTGTTCAAATACACACAAAACATGTGTTAATGCAGTACTTTTCTGTGAGATATACTTCAGGGGTGCCAACAATTTTGTCCATGACTATATATACTGTATATATATTCAGGGGTGCCAACACTTTTTGAGATTTGTGTATATGTTTACTGTTGAATGATTCATAGGTCACCGTTTAACTGAATTTACAACAAAAAAGCAACTCATTAGCACTAGTGGTGATGTAGCAGGTAATTATCTGACTTTCTTATTGGAAGGCTCCTTAATTGTTGGAATTCCTATGCTGGAACCACCATTTATTCATTGTTGGGTTTGTCAATAAGGTACTTAACCCTCAACTGCTCCACTCAACCAGACAAAAAGTAGGTGATGCAATAGATTTTAGGGTTGAATGTGGACTAATGTGATTGTTTTAATTTGTAAGGACATCACTGCAACAACTTCACCTTTAAGTTAACATAAGATAAGATTAAGAATTTTGCCTATAAGTTGCAAGTGCTTTGAGCTTTAGATCTTATTACAGTCTGCACTATTGAAAAGCACTTTAAGCAACAAAGTCACATGATTGCATTAAAAATGTGCTACTGCATGAGAATGTGGCACAAGCCTATTTTAGGAACAAGACCATATTAATGGAAAGAAGGCTTCTCTATGAAAAAAACAAACAAACAAACAAACAAAAAAAAACGAGGACATTTTTGCTTTTCATGCTTTAAGAAGACATTCATTTGGCATTGTCCAGATAGTAAGCGATTTGACAGCAAATGGAATTATAAATAAGTGATCATAATGTTCACACTGTTCTTTTCATACAAAAACAAAAAGGGAAGAACAGAAAAGCAGACACCTAAAGTTAAATGCCAAAGTCAATCCTGACCTATGATTTTTAGGTATACAGTATAATCCTACTATTATTCTTACATCCACGATGGGCATAATTAAGCATTTCCCCACAGGCTATTATTTTTCCCTATTTTCTTCATACTTTAGTCATATCCAATTCCCACCCATCACTGGGGATTCCCACATTAACGCTGCAACTACTACTGTGGACTATTGCGTGCTTCCTCCTAACCATGTGGCACCATTAACTGCATCTTTTCAAACTGCTTGCTTGCATGAGCCCACAGACCCCATAATTGGCTGTAACGCCATGATAGATGTGAGAGCGCTAATTGTATCCTATTCAATCCCTATGAGAAAGCTTGGCCAATCAGCTCCCTCAAGGCCCCCGGCTGCAGGAGGCTACATCATCACCCTGGAATTGAACTAGCGATCTGAGAATAATGGGGAGAGCACTTTACTACTGCACCACTCAGAGGCCACCTAAAGTTTTTTCTTTCTTTTTCTTGTTCTGCCATATGATGTGTTTGCTTGTTATAGTTTTTGACTCATGTGCTGTGATTTTTTTTTTCTTTGCCTGCTGATTTTCCATTCTCTGCCTCATTAGTTTAAACTTGCTCACATTCATACTAGTCTTTAGAGATATTTCACTGAAGAGCCTGGGATATTCATGTAGCATCCCGTATAAATATCCAGTTAGCACTGTCAGCATGCACCTTCAGGGTTGAAGATTCAAATGTAGCTAGTGGAGTTTGCATGTTCTCCCTGTGCTTGGTGGGTTTCCTCCAGCACTCTGGTTTCTGATGTTCTGCACTCAAAAGGGATGGGTTCTTGTAATCTGGGCTGTGTAAATATTAATCCTCTGAAATGAGTTAGGTGGCATGATGGTGTAGTGTTTAGCACCGTGGCCTTGCACCTACAGGATTAAGGTTTGGATCCTGCCTCAGGGCTGCTGAAGGTTTTCATATTCTCCATGTACTTGTTGGGTTTTCTCCCATAAAGAAATGCACTGGCATGTCAAAGACTTAAAAAAGACATGTATTGGCATTTCCAACTTGCTCCATAGTGTGTGAGTAAGTTGTGAGATGTTTGTGCCCTGTGAACGACTGGCATTCTGTCCAGAAGGTACCCGTCTTGTGCTTTGAGTCACAGAGATAGGATCTAGGCTGAATAGGGTAAATATAGAGAAAAAGTGAGCAAGTAAGTGAGTAAAATGGGCTTTACTGGGATTGAGACTGCTTTACTGGCTTTTACTGGATGATGCTGTGATGGAATTAATGGTGGTGGACCAGACTCCAGAGGCCCTGCTCTTGTTAGGCTTGGCTGTGCTGGGATAGTCAATACTCTGCTGGACTGGCCACTGCTAGAAGTGTATCTGTTTGGCTGGACTCTCCTGAAATGAACTCTGTGGGCTAGACACAGGTAGGAGGAGCTTTGTAGGAATGGGCTCTTACAAATGATGTTGTTTAAGGCTTGTGTTTTCTCTGTCGAAGTGGTTTGCAGGGTTTGTGGTCATCTTTGCTCTTGGAGCCTTTTGATTCTGCTGACTGTTTGGGATCTTTCTGAGCACATAATCCTTTAATGCATTTTTACTTTTTGTAAGACACTGATGACCTGGTTTAGATGGATATGGTTGTACAGATGTTCACCTACTGTATCAGCTGGCTGTTGTGTAGTCTTTATTGATGGAGATGCTGGGATAAGCTCTGAGAATTCTAGTAGAAACTGTTGATAAGATATGAGATGTAATCATCTCCAGGCAGCAAATTTTACACTGAGTCTGTCATCATCCTATACTGTATCCTTTATTTATTTAATTCATCTCGTACTTTCCTCCTCTGTTCCAGGGTATTACCATAAACTCCCATTTTCCATAGATTACTGACTGACCTTCAGTTCCAGTTCTCACTATTTTCCACTCCATCTCTCTTTTAATCTCCATTTCACAACTTTTTGTCCTTAATTTAACCCTACAGTTGATTTTTTCAAGTATCTCTGTTTGACTATTTCTCTTTCTTTCATTTGTCTCATTAATCCTTCTTGCCTTTTTCCCTTTTCTTACTGTTCATACAGTTTACACCTTCTACCTCTTTTCAGTCTGTCTCCATCTTTCTTGCCTTATTGACCAAGATCTCCACCTTCCTCTCTCATTTCACTCCTTCAGTCTGTCTCTGTCTTTTGTCTCATCTGTCTTGTTTCACTATTAACTAATCTTTCACTGTTTATGTCTCTCTCTCTCTCTCTCTCTTGTTCAATCTATTCATCTTCTCTATTGGCCTCTTTCAACGTTTATTCTCCATGCTTTCTACCACTCTCTGGAGTAAAGGAGTAGTTTACAGAGGTGAGTGTGGTGACGCCTCACGGCTCTACTCCAGTCCATACAGAGCCGCTTCATTGATCCAACATGGCTCTAAATGAACTTCAGCTCATGGTGTCTCCTTTCAGAGGGGCAGCCGTGTGGCTTCGCTTCCTCTGGTTCGACTGAAGATTAGGTCCACAAGTTCCAGGATGTTCTTATGTGGACTGCCAATCTACCTAAGGCAAAAACAGACCATCAAGTAACAGGACATGATTCAATTTTTGTGCATTTTGTAGGCATGTAATGTATTCCATTATATAAAGAGAAGATAAAGAGAAAAGTAGAAGACAAAGATGGTATCTTGATGCTCTCAAAAAAAGTCAAACCAGGACTTGTGATGATACTTTTGATAAATTAAGATATAAACGTGATTGACATTTACAGAAGACTTGAACCATTTTTCCTGATGTGGTTTCCGCATGTTTGAGCCATTGAAGGAGTTCCCGGGAGGCCAGGTCTTGGCGTCAGCCTACTTAGAAAACTTTCTCTCTTGATGGTATCCAAGCACTAGTGCCATGCTGGGATAAGTGCATTAGTGTAGCAGGGGATAATAGAGAGAAATAAAGCGTTACAATATGTTCTGATACTCTGCAAAATCAAAAGTCCTGCTTTGACTTGAATGTTTCCTATAAAGTGAAAAAATTGTGATAGCATATTAAAACAAGTACATTAATAGTGTATAAACCTGCACTACTGTCAGTACTGCTGATGCAAAAAATTTATCAACAAATCTAATTAGAGCTTTGAGTGAAAAACACTTCAGGAAAATAAAAATAAAAAATCTGTGTGTTTCATTGCTCAGTTGCCTTACACTCATTTAGAACCGCGCTTTCTTGAGACCCTGCTTTCTTTGTGTGCGTGTGTGTTCACTGGGCTGAATGAGCTTTTGCTCTATTTCCACTTTCCCCCACATGGATATTTCCATTAAGGCAGCCATACTGAGACTGAGCTCTAAAATAATGCCTCTATTCCCCACTCTTTAATGCTGCCTCGGCTTCGGCACGGTAAATAACTCCTAAATGTCTTTAGGAAATGGGGCAGCGGGACTTGCTTTAACCTTGTGTGTTAGGGCCCCAGTGCGCTCTAATGCAAATTAAACATTACTTACCCTGTCGCTAAGATAGATCTTTCTAGTCATTATTTCCTGACCCCCTTTTTTTTCTGAGTGAAGAATTCCGCAGCCTTGTGTGAGCCATAGCCCTGAGCAGCATGCTAACATTAGAAACCACTCAGAAAGCTGACCAGAGCTGAAACCTTGAATTGGCATTTAATCACATGCATTTTTTTTTACGGGATTAGTAGGTGGAAAAAAAGATACTGTATGTACTGATTAGTAGGTGGGAAAAGGCCGGAGAGGCTTCTGAATCCACAAGACCTCTGGGGCTGTGCTGGATGGGGCACCAGGATGTTGGCAGCAGATCCTTCGGGTGCTGTGGAATGACGGGTGGGGCCTATATATATATATATATATATATATATAATTACAAAATGGAACCAGTCAAAAGCTTGGACACACTTACTTCTAACTCTATGGTCTTTCAGATTTCATTTTGTTCTATATTGTAAAACAATGCTAAAAGCATCCAAAATACACAATAATCTCCTCTGAACAGTTGATATTGAGATGTTTATCTGCTCCTTCTGCTCTGTAAAGCTTCATAACGGCTCTAATCTGAGGTGCTGGTTGTTAATTGGTGATTTCTGAGGCTGGTGACTCTAAATTAGCTTCTCCTCTGCAAGTTTTGGTCTCGCTTTCCTGGTAACGTCTTCATGAGAGATCGTTTCATCCTGGAGCTTGATGGGTTTTGCAAATGCACTTGACACAATACTGTTTCTCACTCATCGTCTATACTGCATTATGATGTATACAGGGTCACAGGGGGCCTGGAGCCTATCCCAGGAGACTTAGGGCCTGAGGCATAGTACATCCTGGATGTGGTGCCAATCCATCGCAGGGCACACAACACATACACACACTCACCCGCTCATTTACACACTACAGGCTATTTGGGGGCACCAATTAGCCTAATGTGCAGGTCTTTGTACTGTGGAAGGAAACCAGAGTACCTGGAGGAAACTCACCAAGCAGGGGGAGAACATGCAAACTCCATGCACACATACACCGAATTCGGGAATTGAACACGGACCCCAGAGGGGCAAGACAACAGTGCTACCACTAAGCTACCGTGGAGTATGTAAAGTAATATGATAATATTTAAAATGCTCAAAAGCATAACATGTAAGTTGTCTTAAATTAAAACCTAAAAAAATTACCCTTTCCCCTTTTGTGTAGTTCCTTTTGTGTGTGTGTGTGTGTCCGTGTCCGTGTCCTGGGAGTCTGATGAATGCCTGTTTGGAGCCTTAGTAAAATATTAACAGTGAAGGAGATTCTCTGTGACATATTGTAAAGGCTGTCAGTGCAATCTCAGAGCCTTGGGCTGAGGAAGAATTAGGCACACAAGAAGATGAGGGACAAGTGTGTGTGTGTATTTGGGTAAAAAAAAAATAGTAGTAAAAATAGTAAAAAAACATAGTGGGACGGAGATTCAGAAGTGCAAACTGGAATGCGATCGACATCCCCACCACATTCGCCCTGTCTGCATTTCTGTGGGCAAAGAGGGTGAACCTGGGTTTTACCCTAGGCTGCATATTGATTGCTGCAGAGGAGAGTGAATGTGTGTTTATGTTTGTGTGTGTTGACAGGCATCCTCATTTTCTCTGACCTGATTTTATTTCTTTTCTTTCAATTAATTCAGGCCACTGAATAGGTTTGATCAAAATCAATCAGTCTCTGTTTCTAAAACCACTGACACCCACAATGCCATTAGCACCACACTTACTAAAGGAAATGAAGCGTCTGACTTTCTACTTTCTCCTCTGTAACTCTAAGCTACTATAAGAGTAAACTTGTATACCTTCTGCCTTTGTTGTGAAAATTTGTCTTATATATGAATTAAACTGGCTTTTTTTTTTTTTTAAATCAAAACGTCTATGTTCCATAACATAATTTTCTTATAAACCTGAGATTTATTTTAAGATAAAACTCTTGACAACTCCGTGTTCTAGGCAAACAGATGCCTGGAATATCTTTCTATAAGTATTTATTCTTCATATAATTTATCCTTTAATATTGCTTGGATTGTTTTTTTTTTTTTTTTGGCTTAAATCTGGCAGCCAGGTATTGCCGTCTTTCTAAATCCGTAATCACCTGCAGTTATTTGGCAGCAACGTTTCACTGGCTTTGAAATAATCCCTCATCCTGCAGCATATTTGATCCAGCGGACCTGAATGATATTGTTTTCCGAATAGATTTGTATGAACAGCTGTTTTGATTTTCCGTAAACAGACACGCGGGCACCATGAAGAGGTGCTCGTCAAATTAATCTGTGTGCAAATATTCATGATGGAAATGCCAGCGATTTCACCTTCGCACAGTCACGCTGCATGTCCATCTCGCACATACACAGCCACGGTGCCTGAAGTGTGTGTGAGCGTCAGCGTGTTCTAATTGAGGCCAGTAATTCTATGATTAAGGGCCGATCAAAAACTCCCCGTTGTGGTGTATCGCTCGAAGCAATCTTGCCTATCTTTGCATCATTGTATCGCGTTCCATAATGCTAACGATTAACTGAGAAAGGGCTGATCTTTATCTGTGTTCATCTATGCAGGAAATACATTAGTCTCCGAGACTGAGCTGTGGTTGGATTACAGCTCACCCCTGATCCTGTCACTGGCTCATGTTGCTCAGAATAAAGATTTTCCCCTGACCACATTGTAAAATCTGCATTAAGGGTAAAATTTCGCTCAAGAAGCACCCAAGAGCTGTGCTCAAGGACCTGTGACATCCAAACACAACCTTGGAGGTTTGCTATGTCTGTCGCCAAACATTGGTATATTCGGTTACAGGAATAGGAAGAAAGTATCTGCATTCATTGCAGTGAAAAAGCAACAGATTAAAACGAAACATATTTTTAGATATTCCAAATATGCTTTATCTATATTGCTTATTTAAATTTCATTCTCAAATATATATATATATATATATATATAAATGGTGTGAATCATTCCCAGAGATGCATACTACAGTTTGCTTACTTGCATACTCATTTTTGCCCTTAGGAATTCTATTCAGGATAGTGGGGGAGGTTTGCTTATCCTATCTTTCTGGATAAACCTGCTGCTTTTACTGTATACATGAACTTAATCTTAACATTTGAATTCTGTAGGTTTCTTAGCTCCTCTTGGCAACTTCATAGATGCACTTGTTTCCCTTTTGTATCTATTTAATATCAATACATTATAATTTTTGTCCCTTTTATCCTATGGGTATTTACATTGGTTCATTTCTTTTGCCAGATCTGGCACGGCTTTTACTCCAAATGCGCTTCCTGATGCAATTCTCTTATTTTCTACCCACAATTGGGACAGACTCTGCATGCAGTGGTGGGGAATATGTGGTATAGAATTATAATTCCTGCCCAAGGACCCAACAGTGGCATGGCTCATGAACCAGCGGTGGCATGGCTTAAACCATAGACTCTTAAGTCAGCAACTTAGTGTCTCAACCGCCTGAGCCACCACTGCCATAGACACAACTATTGTAACCATGAAATACTAATTGGAGACCAGCAGCACAATGTCTACAGTGTGTCACCTGAACCTGAATCTGAATCTGTTGGAGTCACCATCAGTCAATACCAAGAACTCCACCACACTCACTTAAAAACTGTAAAATTCTATCCCCACCATCAAGAGTGCCCTCTTTTTCTAACTTTTCAAATCTGCACAACCACTACCTGATCTTCATGTAAATAAATTGTTCTCTACATTTTGCTACTTACTTTGTCTTTCCTACTTCCCCTTCCACAGACTCTGCAACTGCTGGTGATTGCAAGATGCACATCATTCTTAAGGTTCCTGATTTTCAAGCATCCTTTATTTATACAGCCCAAGTAATCCTTGTCACACCATACATGGCTGCTATGATTAATACACCTCTATTAAGTAGTCTTCCTTTCATCTTTTATCAAGTCTGTTCATGTAACACCTCTGCTTAGGAGACTCAAGCTCAACCCCATTAAGGTTGTCAACTACAGATGTGTTTCCCTGCTTTCGGTCCTATCCAGGAACCTGCAAAGGAATTTGCATACTGTTATGAACCTGGCTATATTTGGGCCACAACAGGAAAAGTATGAATGTGTGCTAAAAAAGAGAGAAAGTTTCAAACAAACCCACCAACAAACGGTAAATTATAGAAACCGGGCCTGTCAGAGAATGGAGTTTCACATGGCTGCATGGCTCCCCAGCGTCCAACTGAGCTTCCTTAACGCTCTCCTGTTTTCACTTACCTCTCTAAGACAGTTGCTTATTCTAAGTGAGTGACTGTGTTTAATGTGGTCTACAATCCATGGTGGGTGTAATAAAGGGGGTGTCTTCCCTTACACCTCACATTCCTTGCATAGATTTTGAATTTAATCCAACTCTGAGCAGGCTAAAGCATTTACTGAAAATGAATGAATGAATGAATGAAGGTCCTCAATCTCTGGGCATCGCTTTCTAATACTTAAAAATGCGCCTCCGAGTGGTGCAGTGGTAAAGTGATCGCCCTATCATCCGGAGATCGCTAGTTCGATTCCCGGGTGATGCTGTAACCTCTCGCAGCTGGAGGTCTAGGAAGAGCTGATTGGCCGAGCCCTCTCAGAGGGGAGGGATGAGAGGTACTTAGTGCATCAGTGAGCTGACGTAAACGGAAGGAGCAGATAGCGCCGTCCTCCAAGTGTGTTACGCTGCCGCTAACGGCGCGTAAGCGAGCAGTTAGAAAAGAGACGGTTGGCTGGCATCACGTGGTTCGGAGGAAACATGTGATAGTCTGCACATCTCCCGGCTGAGTGGTAGTAGTAACCTTAATGTGGTGATGGGGAGGAATTGGACATGACTAAATTAAGGAGAAAATCGAGGAAATTCAAAAAAAGTAAAAATTCTTGCTATACACTCACTGGCCACTTCATTAAGTACCTGTTCAATTGCTTAATTAGCCAACTAGACAGCAGCAACTCAATGCATTTAGGCACGTAGTCATGGTCAAGACGATCTCCTGAAATTCAAACTGATAAGGCTATCAATCCGTAGAGCACCTTTGGGATGTAGGGAACAGGAGATTAGCATCAAAGATGGGAGATTATTAGTACAGTGGAACATTGTATTGCGAGCATAATTTATTCAGGAAGTGTGCTTGTATATCAAATCACTTGTATATCAAAGTGAATTTCCCCTATAAGACATGATGGAAACTCTGACGATTTGTTCTAAAACCCAAAAATATTCACATAAAAATAATTAACACAAAATCTAAAAAAAAATAATAAAACAAATTAACCTGCACTTTACCTTTGAAAGGAATTGTAGCTGTAGTGGTAGAAACCAGAGGGAGGAGAGGAGGAAAGGGGGGGGGGGACAAGCTTGCAGACAAGGGGGGGTGGTGGCTGCTATATAGGACGATTTTCACACACACACACACACACACACACACACACACACACACACACACACACACACACACACACACACACACACACACACTATTTTACTGAATAGAGACTCATCCTCACCCTACACACACACGCACAAACACAAAATAAAAGACGCTTTACTCGCACATTTGTGGTCACAGTGTTATAGTAAACAGTACACGCGCGCACGGATGTGGACAATACAAGTGACGCACGTCGAGCATTGGAGACGATTACCCACAATTGCTCTGCTTGTGAGAGAGAGAATAACCATTGGCTCAGTTGTTATCACATGATGGCATCAAAACAAGAAGCGCATGCGTGCCACATAATACTCAATGGTACAAAACGAGTTACTTGTTCCACTGTAGTCTAGAAATGATTAGGGTTCTAAGCACCTATTAGAGGTTGTTCTGTTTTATAGTTTTGATTGACCCTTTCTGTCTCATTTTGCAGAGCCCAAAGTTACAAATACAAAGTCCTTATTTCATGTCCATTATCTATATTATAGTTCATACTCAGAATGTTCATTTAATTGGTGGGTAAATATAGACAGATATAGAAAAGCTTGGTAATTCAAAGACAAACTTACTGAGTAGAATGTTTAAACATTACAGGTAATGAGACATGGCTGAAATTACTGATGAGGCGTGGGTGATTGGTGAGGCAGAGCAAAAGCATCTCAAACAGGATGTAATATTTGGATGTGTGAGTTTTTACATATTCTTCTATAATATGCATGATGGCTTCACATTTTTGAATTTGTATTCTATTTTATTTCAAATAAGTAGTAAATGGGTGACACTGTGGTTGCCTTACGGTTGCTTGCCTTGTGGTTCCAGGGTTTGAATCTCTGTGTGTATGGAGTTTACCTGTTCTCCCAATGCTTGCTTAATGCTTAATGTTTCCAAATTGCTTGCAGTCTATGACAGTCTATGATGTAAGTGAGTGTGCTTGTGCCATGGAATGGATAGCACCCCATCCAGAGTGACACCATCTTGTGCCCTAAGCTTTCTGTGACCCTAGTGCCTCCAGCCTCCCTGTGACTCAATACAGTATATTGAAAATGAAAAAACAATTGTAGAAGGAAAATATGAACATGATTTAACATAAATGAATACTATGGCCTCTAGCCTCCAGGGTAGAGGGTTTGAGTCCTGACTTCGGGTCTGTCTGCATGCAGTTTGCATGTTCTCTCCATGCTTGGTGGGTTTCCTCCGGGTACTCTGGTTTCCTCCTACGGGCCAAAGACATGCAGATTGAATTGGCGCCAATTGATATTTCCAAATTGCCTGTAGTGTGTGAATAAGAGTATGTGTGTGTGTGTGGGTGTGTGTGTGTGCAATGGATGGGTATCCCATTCATGGGTATCCCATTCATGTGCTCTGAGTCTCCCTGGGATAATCACCAGGCCTCAAAAAAAAAAAATAAAGGTAACACTTAAACAACACAATGTGACTCCAAGTCAATCACACTTCTGTGAAATCAAACTGCCCACTTAGGAAGCAACACTGATTGACAATCAATGTCACATGCTGTTGTGCAAATGGAATAGACAACAGGTGGAAATTATAGGCAATTAGCAAGACACCCCCAATAAAGGAGTGGTTCTGCAGGTGGTGACCACAGACCACTTCTCAGTTCCTATGCTTTCTGTCTGGTGTTTTGGTCACTTTTGAATGCTGGCGGTGCTTTCATCTAGTGGTAGCATGAGACAGAGTCTACAACCCACACAAGTGGCTCAGGTAGTGCAGCTCATCCAGGATGGCACATCAATGCAAGCTGTGGCAAGAAGGTTTGCTGTGTCTGTCAATTGACACTGCAATTCAATTGTCAGGACAATTGAAGTTTGCCAGAGAACACCAAGGTTTTAAATTCGCCACTGGAGCCCGGTGCTCTTCACAGATGAAAGCAGGTTCACACTAAGCACATGTGACAGATGTGACAGAGTCTGAAGACACCCTGGAGAACATTCTACTGCCTGCAACATCCTCCAGCATGACCGGTTTGGCAGTGGGTCAGTAATGGCATTTCTTTGAAGGACCGCACAGCCCAGCCTCACCAGAGGTAGCTTGACTGCCATTAGGTACCGAGATGAAATCCTTAGATCCCTTGTGTGATCATATGCCGGTGTGGTTGGCCTTGGGTTCCTCCTAATGCAAGACAATGCTAGACCTCATGTGGGTGGAGTGTGTCAGCAGTACTTTCAAGATGAAGGCATTGATGCTATGGATTGGCCCGCCCTTTCCCCAGACCTGAATCCAATTGAGCACCTCTGGGACATGATGTTTCGCTCCATCCACCAACGCTACATTGCACCACAGACTGTCCAGGAGTTGGTGGATGCTTTAGTCCAGGTCTGGGAGGAGATCTCTCAGAAGACCATCTGGCATCTCATCAGAAGCCTGCCCAGGCATTGTAGGGAGGTCATACATACACACACTACTGAGCCTCATTTTGACTTGTTTTAAGGATATCACATCAAAGTTGGATCAGCCTGTAGTGTGTTTTTTCCACTTCAGTTTTGAGTGTGACTCCAAATCCAGACCTCCATGGGTTAATAAATAATTTTTTTGTGTGATTTTGTTGTCAGCACATTCAACTATGAAAACAAAGTATTTAATAAGAATATTTCATTTATTCAGATCTAGGATGTGTTATTTTAGTGTTCCCTTTATTATATAAATTCCCAGTATGTTCCTAGTATATATAACAGATAAATAACAGATTTTGGTGATTTTTTTAAATTGAAAAGATGTTAACACAGTCTCTCTTGGAAATGGAAAGAAATGCGAAATATTTTCAAAAAACATTGGGGCATAGTTACTTCTTATGGCATAAATTGAAAAAAAAAAAAAAGAACATTATTATGGCACAAAAAGCAAAAGTTTGGGCACCCTAAGAGTTCCAGAGTCTCTGATTCTTTTTACAAGGTTTCAGACCTTAATCAACTCGTTAGATCTGATGCACGGCAACAGCTGTCATTAGTAAATGCCAATTTCGAAGCTTTACAAATACTTTGACTCTTCAAACCTTGTGCACACACTTGCAGACACTCAACAACCATTGGTTCCTCTACGCAGCTGTGTAAGACTCTGAAAATGAAAGTTATTCATGCCCACAATGCAGGAGAAGCTACAACAAGATAGCAAAGCGTTGCCAGCTTGCAGTTTCCATAGTGAGAAATGTAATTAGAGATGGCAGTTGAGGGGACCTGTGGAGGTCAAGATGAGATCTGAAAGACCAAGAAAACTCTGGGAGAGAAGAGAACTGCTCGTATGCTGGTCAGAAAGACAAATCAAAACCTCTATTTGACTGCAAAAAAAAAAAAAAAAAAACCTGCAGGAAGATTTATCAGACTCAGGAGTGGTGGTGCACCGTTCCACAAGACCTTCATGGAAGAGTCAGCAGAAGAAAACCTGACCTGCGTCACCATCATAAAATCCAACATCAGAAGTCTGTAACAGAACATCTACAGAAGCCTGATGCGTTTTGGAGACAAGTGCTGTGGACTGATGAAGTTAAACTAGGTCTCTTTGGCCACAATCAGCAAAGGCATGTTTGGAGAAAAAAGGAGCAGCATTTCATGAACAGAACACCTGGACAACTATTAAACATGTGGGTGGATCTATCATGCTTTGGGGTTGTGTTGCAGCCAGTGGCACAGGAAACACTGCACGGGTGGAGGGAAGAAAGGATTCCACTAAATACCAGCAAATTCTGGAAGCAAACATCTCACCATCTGTAAAAAAGCTGAAGCTGAAAAGAGGACGGCTTCTACAACAGGACGATGATCCTAAACATACCTCGAAATCCACTATGGAACAAGAGACGCAAGCTGAAGGTTTTGGAACGGCCATCACAGTCCCCTGATTTAAACATCATTGAACATTTGTGGGTAGATCTTAAAATACCTGTGCATGCAAGACAACCAAAGAATATTACAGAACTAGAAGCCCTTTGCAAGGAAGAATGGGACACAAAAATGTTTTTATTTATTATCTTTGTTCAATTCATAGCATATAAAGTAACTATGCACTAATTTTGCTGAAAATATTGTGCATTTTTTTCCATTTCCAAGTGAGACAGTGTGAACATCTTTTCAAAAAAAAAAAAAACACCAAAATCTGTTATTTATCAAGGGGTGCCTAAACTTTTGCATAAGATGGTACAGACCAAAAGTTTGAACGCACCTTCTCATTCAAAGAGTTTGAATTTGTATTATGGCAAGAAAAAAGCAGCTAAGTAAAGAAAAACGAGTGGCATCATTACTTTAAGAAATGAAGGTCAGTCAGTCGGAAAAATTGGGAAAACTTTGAAAGTGTCCCCAAGTGCAGTCACAAAAACCATCGAGCGCTACAAAGAAACTGGCTCACATGCGGACCGGCCCAGGAAAGGAAGACCGAGAGTCGCCTCTGCTGCGGAGGATAAGTTCATCCGAGTCACCAGCCTCAGAAATCGCAGGTTAACAGCAGCTCAGATCAGAGAGCAGGTCAATGGCACACAGAGTTCTAGCAGCAGACACGTCTCTAGAACAACTGTTAAGAGGAGACTGTGTGAATCAGGTCTTCATGGTAGAAGATCTGCTAGGAAACCACTGCTAAGGACAGGCAACAAGCAGAAGAGACGCGTTTGGGCTAAAGAACACAAGAAAGAAAACTCGCTGAATGAGAAGGGGTGTCTAAACTTTTGCTCTGTACTGTATATATATATATATAGTGTGTGAAGCAGAGCCTCCATCAGTTAGAAGGCAATGTACCCAGATATACTCTGTGAAAATAAATAGTGCTCATCGCTCTTGAACAAAAAATTCTAAAGAGAATAAACCATTTCCCCTCTATTGTTGAAAATCATCAACAGCCATCACAGGTCAAAGTCTTAACTATGTCTTTAGAGAAAACAGAATTTCTCTGTAAGGTGGTGTGATGCTCTTTCCCCTGGCTGGGTGTCAATGCGCAAGTGTGAGAGAGGGAAAGGAG
Organism: Clarias macrocephalus; assembly: GCA_011419295.1. Taxonomy (NCBI): domain Eukaryota; kingdom Metazoa; phylum Chordata; class Actinopteri; order Siluriformes; family Clariidae; genus Clarias; species Clarias macrocephalus. The sequence continues at coordinate 16,091 of JAAGKR010006634.1, forward strand.
ATGAAGAAATAAAGGGGGGGAAAGAGAAAGAAGAACACGAGGGGCCATGCTGATTGTTGTGACAGCTAGTACATCACTGCTGGAAAATGCAATTTCCCTCTGCATTCCCTTCTGCCTGTAGATCTCATTAGCTGACCATGAGAGAAGTGTGAGGAAAAACTAAACCTATATCGCCAAACACACAGTGCCGGGTGGCTGATTGTGTGAGTTGGAGGATTGGATGGAGAAGGGTGGGGTGGCTAACAGGCTCCCAAAACTTACAATTTTCTCCTTTTTGGCGGCTCTGTGACTTCTGCATGCAATTCGGTTTTAATCTCCAGACCTCTTGGGAAATGGGACTAATTCTGAGTCATATTTAATTTTCACGGCAGAAGGAAATGAATGTTTATGCCAGGCAGCATGCACATAGCTGGCTAATTGAGGGTGAAGGGTCCACCAGTGGCTCTGTAGCAGGGCTGGGATTTGACCTCAAGCCAAATTCACACCTATTAATATGAATCTGAATGAAATTGATTCTTTTGGTTTGTTTGCCGTTAGGCTCGGTTTCACACTGCACATAATTTAATAGACCAACAACACGAGGTCTGTGGGGCTGTGCAGTACGGAAAACATTCCCATATCAGCCCTCTTTCGTTTCATCTGGTCGAAATACAGTGACAGCCACCTTCACCAGGTAAGCATAGGAATATCATGGCATTTCTGAGGAGCTACAGTACAGCTTGGTCCTTCGGTCCTTTCAGGTTCTTATATCTTACAACTAGGGGAAAAAAAACACACACAGCATTTTTAGTTTAGTTCCTACAGCTTAAAGTCAAATCATTTTGTTCTCTTACACGAACATGGAATCAAGTTCTCTCTCCATAAATGTCGCAAAAACATTTCTATTTGCAGAAATCTTCACCACATCAACAATTACACACTCTTCATCAATCAATTTATCTCAAGCATCTGCTGTAAAAGTTAAGATGAATGAGCTAGTATAGAAATGTTATTATATTAGAGTCCATTAAAGAGACCTATTATGCAAAATTCACGGTTCAACATTGACTCCAGTCTGCATGTACACATTTTTTTTTTTTAAATTAACAAGCCAATTAGATTTTTGCTATAATGTGATGTCATATAAGAAGATCCTCTCATTTCCATGGCCACTGAAAGGATGCATTTGTAGGAACAGTGAAACAGAAACAGAGGCAGTTTGAGGTACTAGGAGCATTTCAACTGAAGCATTAACACACACACACACACACACACACACACACACACACACACACACACACACACACACAAACACACGTTAAAGAGCTCTGAGACCTGTGTTAAAGATGTTTAAGGAATAATTAAATATGTGACCTTTAATACGAGCCTGAGATTGCTGGTGGTAAGGGACGCGTCACACTTTACCATGTTGTGAATGTACAGTACAAGTTACAAGCATTCATGAGAACTTGCATACTTTAACATATTCCTTCCCCACTGCTGATTAAACACTTCCAGAATGAGAAAATCCACAGCATGAGTCTGGAGGAGAGCGAGTGCTCCACTGAGTGACATGCCTCCTCCTCAACCGCCCCCAGAACTGGCTTATTCCATCCAGCGGAGATTAGATCTGATCAACCTGTGAAAACACAACTATCAACAGAGCCAGTAGACTCTCAATCTCAAGCTCTTCTAAGGAGAATGTCGGGGGCTTGGTCCTTTTAAATGTGTCAGTTCTGTTCCTCACATAAGGAATGAGAGCAAAGTAGTATCTTACTACACAAGTTTTTTTTTCATTTTTTTTTCATTTATGTGCCCATGTTCATAATTGTGTCCTTGTGTGTGGTGCTGTCCGTAGGTACTATACAGTATGTGTAGGTTCATGTGTTTATCAGTGTCCTTGTATGTATGTTTGTCTGCGTCTCAGCTGCATATGTGTGTCCATGTTTATATCAGTGTCCATGTGCATGTGTCCATGCTTCTATCAATTTATGCGTTTATCGTTATCCATGACACACAGTTTGAGAAATTATTGCCTAATAAGTTATTGCAAAGTTGATCCTCCCCCTAATCTTCTTATAATAAAACTGGTTCAAAGATTATATGTTCACGGTTAGGTGTGTTCATGAGTGTGTCATTTTCCACGGTGTCCATATGTGTGTGTGTGTGTCGATGAATGTGTGTGACACAGTCATCTGTGAGTCAATAGGTGCGTCTGTATGTGTCAATGTGTGTATCAGTGTACATAGGTTTGTTCATGTGTCTGTGTGTCATCTATATCTGTGTGCGCATGTGTCATCCCACCATAGTTATGTGTCCATCTGCGTATGAGTGCGTCCATGTGTGTGTGTTTGTGCAGGTCCAGCTAGCTCCTGTTCCTTTGAGATCATCAGTGGCAGTGCTGCAGCACTAATATAATATTCCTTCATCTGGCAGAAACTTTCAGGTCAGCTTGGGTCCAGAGGGCATCATTATCTCTCTGTGATACCCGAGGTTAATGTTGTGACCAGCAGCAGTAAAACCATTCAACCTGACACACAGATGAAGACGTTGCCAAATAGTCAGCCTGGCGGTTTGACATTTGGAACGTGACTAGCAATTAGAGCCAAAAGGCTGAAGGACACGCTCGAGCTCTTGTCAGCTGTGGAAGAAGTGGAGTAGACGTCTATCTGTCTCTGGGGTCAGTTCAGTTTTTACAGGCCATTCAGATCTGAACTAAACCGCTAGTTGAGTGACAGCTGTGGAGGATGCAGCTGAACCATCCAGCTGCACCCTACCGCTCTGGCTGAAACTGGATTTATTGGATTCGATACTACTGAAATAAAGTAACAATAATTCGGCAGGAAAACTTTATGCTGAAACACAATGCATATGTTTATACTGAAATACATGATAATTTTGTAGTTGGGGTAAAAGTTCTTGTGAGATATTCTTATAAGAACTTACAAATTGTCTGCTTTGCTAAAGGCCAACTGGGACATTGTGCTGTAATTGCTAGCTACCCAGTTTCTACCATTAGCTCCTAAAGACAAAGATGTTTTCTACTGCATCTTTTCCGAGAGATGTTTAGTGTTGTATTAACTGAAGTATTGGAGGCTTCGGTGCAATTGCTGAACATGAAGTCCAACCCGATGCAACTATTCAGCTTAGCAGCTGCCAGCTAGTTAGCTAGTTAGCTAGATGTCGCTGATGGCTAAATCCCACTGCACCACTATCAGCTGTGAGAGAACAGAATTGTGGGTTACTACATAAAAATGAAAGGACACTAAGCAAAACAAATCTTAATGTCATTAAATGTCACATGGTAATTATAAACATTAATATGCAAGTCTTATTTTCCCTTTATTTTACATCTGGATATACACATGGTTAAATGTGCTGTGAGTGCAGACCTTGCTATTTTATTCCTCTTTCATTCTTTCAAAGGATGCTTCCTTCAAGTATTAACAACCTTTACCGTACCCCGTTAACCCACCAGCTAACATGGGTTATCCTCCCTTTCTTCGTCACATAAAGGGCTCCTCAAGGCTCAATCCTTCGCCCGTTCCTATTCATTTCTTCTCTTTTTACCCATACCGTATGTCCAATTTTAATGTCCAATTTTTTTCCAACAAATTCTTTTCACCATCTCTGATGAGGACGTTCATATGAAATCCATAAAGTAAGTTTTTTTTCTTTTGTGTAAAAGAAAGAAAAAAAAAACTCAACCTTCAACAAGACTAAACCATATACCAACTTCAGCATTGATGAGGTTATTCATCTTTCTCTCTTATTTGCCATCCTGCGCTCCCCGAATAATGCCCCTATTAGCACATCTCCATCCTTCCTGGCACTGGCCGCATGCCCTCCACAGGCTCCAAGTACTCATTATGTTGACACTCCTTACTAATAACGTAACACATCAGTCCTTTAAAATGGTCCTTTTCCTATATTTAACCATTCGAATGTATGGTAACCTTTCATCCAACTATCCTCACCTACATGATTTCCCTCAATTCAATCTTCCACCCTATATGCATTCATCCTAGTATCTCTACCTCATCATTATCCCTCAAACCATCTCTTCCAACCTACTGATTATTCCTCCATCCAACCGTCCCCAGCTATTCATTATCTGTCGGTCCAACATTCCTGGCTATGTTATCCCTCCACCCAACCAATAAATCATTCCTTCTTCCCAAATTCCCTAATCGCCCCTTAACCCTCTATCCATCATCCACAGTCACTTATTACTCCATCCACCATCCCCACCTACTCATCATAAATTCATCCGACATGCCTACTTGCGCAATCCCTCCACCCAACCATCCCAACTGACTGATTATTCCTTTATCGTACCCCTCTGTCCACCATCCCCCATCTACTCATTATCTGTTCTTCCTACATTCCTACCAGCCTTCTTTCCGTCCAACCACACCATCCTGCACGTTATCCTTCCATCCACCATCTCCACCTATTCATTATCTCTTGATCCAACAGTATAGCATTGCAAGAGGCAGGCCAGAGCACGGATGCATGGACAGCAGGCTGAAGAACAAGATGTCCTTTATTTAAGCCAGAAAAGGGGCGAGAAGGGAATCACTATGTGAGAAGGGTGGTGAAGTGAGGATTCGGTGAGTTGGACCGAAAAACTTGGGTTTTACAGAGAATGTTGTGTGATTTAAAAAAATAATAATAATAATAATAATAATGATAATAATAATATTTAATAATAATAATAATAATAATGATAATAATAATAATAATTAAATGCTATAACTCCACCTTCCACAGTTTTATCACAATTGATAACCCATGCAATGTAGTTTACATACAGTAAACATGCTTTGTGCTGAGTTTTGTTCACGTGGAACTTTTTTCAATTTAAATGATTGCTAAAACTTACAAAAAAAACATTATAAGCAATGCAAAATCTTTAGTTCTTAAGCCTCCACTTGGTTTTTTCTTTTTTTTTTTTTTTACTTTTGCCTTATACCATCTATTAACCAACTGCCCATGTATCAGTAAAGGAGCTTGTCTCAACTTGTCCGCTTTTGCTTGACTGATATCTTTGTGTCAAGGTTTGATCATCACATGGATATTTATAGTTTCTAAAATAGGGCTACTATATATGCTGCGTTTCCGATTAAACATTTTATTACAGGAAACTATATGTGTGTCAAAGAATATTTGCCAGAATAAAAAGTAAAAATCCAAAAATGAAATTTATTGCATTCTGCTGTCAAACTTCAAATTTTGCTTCTTTTTTTTTTGACTCTCATTTACCTTTTACTTTAAATTCATTCATTCATACTACCTACTCTGCAACCTACCCATTCATCTTTCCTTTGTTCTTACTTACTATCCCTCTATCTACCATTTTTCTTCCCTACGGTATGAGCTTGACTCACTATGCCTCTACCCAACCTCCTTTTTCTACTCTACCATACCTTCTATACTGCCATTCTGTAATCTAGCTTTTCTACCTTCATTATCTCCCTGACCACACAACACGATTTAACCTCCCGTACATGCAGTAGCACCGTCTGGTCATCTATCATTCTTCACCAGATCACTATCTGTCCATACATCCACCTCAATTAGGTTACCCCTCATCCATTTAACCTCCTCTACCAGCTTGTTTACTATCTCTCTATTATCTGTTCACTATCCATCCATTACCAGCAAGAGAACCATCACTGCCTCCCCCTTAAACTGCTCCCTATGGCTCCATTCATCCAATTCTACCTTTTCACTATACCTATACAAATATTATGATCCCTATCCCTTTATCTCTTCACAGATTATCAAATTTGCCACAAATAACTTAATTGTTGAGTTGCCAGGTGCAGTCGGTCCAATATAGAATAAAAAACATTACTATAATATGAATGTATTCCAATGCAACTTTGAACAATTTTTGGTATGCAAGAATATGAATCATTCCCTAAAGTGCAAAAAAAAAAAAAAAAAAAATTAGTATTGTATTATTCTGCTAAAAATAACTTTTAAGAGAAGCTACAAGTATCATAAGCTGTTTGAATCGTTTTCATTTGTTAAGATTTTATTTCGCTTATTTCATTCACACAAGTTCCTTAACCGTAATGGGATTTTAGCTTTGGTGCAGGAGCCTCAGGATCCGTGGGAGAGTTTCAGGCATGACAGTAACACCATGTAATCCCACTCCTGAGAGAAAAGAAGAATATCACCTTATTGCCTAAAGCAAAGTGCACTTTGGAGAGTAATGGTGCCGTGGTGACAAGTTTGGCTGGTGAATAGTATTTCTGCAGAGCTCGCTAAACAGTAATGGCTCTTGACACCTTTATTCCCAACCAGGTTGTTACTCATGTGCTGCTGCTCGGCAAGACCGAATTATGACAAGAAAGGATGGAAAAGTAAAAGAATCCGGTGACATGCGTGCTTAGAATACAGGGAAGCAAATGAAATAAAGAAGATCGTGTTGTAAAGCTGTGTTTAGAGTTAAATTCTGTGAATTAATTTTCCTTCAACAGGAGGAACAGGATCGCATGATGTTATCTAACACTGAGTGAGCTCTCTACCAAGATCTGCTTAACCTTCAGCAGGCTTCCCAAACATAAATTACGTATTATGATATTATATGATTCAAGAATATGATAGTTATGAAAAATGTCAAATGTACGAATTTGTCTGTGTATTGCTTGAATTGTTAATAGAAATAAGGATGATATTTATTTATTTATTTATTTATTTATTGTATAGCTTTTCCTGTTCAGAAATATTTATGATCTAAATTTCACCAATTTAGCCAAGATTGTTATTATTATTTTTTTTTATCATTAAAGAACAACATGCATTAATTTAACATTGTGGAATGTCCACATCACAATTATTCTCATCTGCTTTTTGACAAATCACAAATCAGAACTGAACTGCACTATACTGTAGTATAAAAGTAGTTGATCCTTAATGCACCAGGATCCCCTAAGGATATAGACGAATCCATTTTTCAGACGTTATTATCATCACCTCTACTGCTTTCGGTCCGTAGCAGCTGCGTCTTTATGTCAGTAAAGGATGATAAAATCTCGTTCGAGAAGCTCGAAAGTGATTTGTGCAACGTCCCAGTTGCAGGTTCATTTCCTCATGAGAGAACTTCAGGGAGGTGAGTTAAATTTATGCCCGATGTTCCATTAGTAATTTTGGGATTCGTAGTCATTTAGAGCTTCAGACAATAATGTCACCGAATCTCATCCGGCCCCTGAGATGGTGTTTATGATTCGGCAGGATTAATAAACGCTCCCTGTTCGGCAAATGAAAAGAAACAGAATGATTCCCGTTCGCTTCCCCTGGCTGCCATTATGGTGCTGCATTCAGACCTCCCCAGGTTATCAATGAGCTCCACTGCCCCGGAGCCGAACATCACGGCCTGATCAGTGGCGTGAATGCCTGTAAATAGCCGAGCTCGTGATAAATCTGCCGTGCCGGGACAGAGACAGGACGCGTCACCTTCAGGAGAGACGTATTTCACCGTTCCTAGGGTTGGATGGAGCCTGAAGCATGCATGAAGCTGTCTCCTGCAGTCCCTTTATCTAATGAAAAAAAAAATGGACGTCTTGGTGTGATAATGTGGAACAGTAATAAATGATAACATGTGAAACACGGCTATTTCCTCGCATCTGGGTGTTTTCCCACTATCAGATTTAATAAGCTTGCCGATTCGATGCGAGCGTGAGGCCGGGGTTCGTGCCCAGGCACCACTTAAGAGGCTGTTTGTGCTTCGCGTGTGGCATGCATCAGCTCTTTGTGACAAGGCGAGACAAAGAAGAAGGAGCAGAAGCTCCTGGGAAATGACCGAGGCACCACAAAGACACGTCCGAGTCCCGAATCCTTCAAGCCTGACGGCGCAGAAATCAGCCACATTCCTGTGGGAAGTTTAAGGTCAGGAAGCCTCAGAAGGAAACTGGAAATGAGCATTCAAGTGCAAAACCAGATATGATGAACAACTCAATCACGGGTCAAAGATAAAAACACAGGGCCGCACAAGGCATGTTCCTGATCATTTGAACTCATTAGAAGAGTGCATTGTCCCGCTCCGACTGCAAGCGGTCTCCAGATAGCCTTGTTTTGACAGTCGAATACACTGGATGATGAATCCAAATTCCCCAGAGCGTTTATTTCAATGAGCGGGAGCACTGCTAATATGTTAAGTGTTGTGCTCTTGCTTTCTGTAATGAGCTCGGGGTGGCTGCCAGGGCTCTCACACGTTATGATGAATGAATAACAACAATTTTTTTGCCCCTTGCAAGGTTAAAGAGTGTGCGAATAAACAGCGGAGTGCACCAGAGGAATCCCGGAGGAATTGAGAGGGAGTTTAAGTAAACAGTGCAAACAAACCGCTGGTAACGATTAGTTTCTTAAGCAGATGAATTGGACATTAACTCAGTTAGCGTTAGGTTTGAATCATCAGGGTGAAACAATCATCACTGTCTCTAAATAAAGGAGCCAGTTTGTGCATGCGGTTATAGTCAGTGACTTTCTAACCCTTTATGTACATATTTTTTTTTGGGTTTCTACTATAAAGATTAATTTACAAAAACACTTGCAAAGAGGAAAAAGTGATTGGCATCATTGACAATGCTGATCAATGAGGTTTTTGATCTAGTTTTTAATAACCTTAAAGATGATGCGGAAATGCCTTCAGACCTGGTTGCATGACCTGCTTTCGTAACGCAAATAACAACTCAATATTACAGCTGTGTTTCAGTATTTCAGAATGAACAACACAGATAATACGCCTACTAAGCAATGACACTCGACTCCTCTTATAAAATGTCTCTTCACAGAAACGGAGTGTCTGCATGCTACCCCCTTGATTCTTCTTCTTCTTTTTTTTTTTTTTAAATGTATTTATTAGCGTAAATATCTAATCAGCCAATCACGTGACAGCAAGTCAATGCATTTGGACATGTGGTCAAGACAATCTGGTGAAGAAGTTCAAACCGAGCAACAGAATGCGGAAGAAAGGTGATTTAAGTCACTTTGAACCTGGCATGGCTGTTGGTGCCCGACATGCTGGTCAGAGTATTTTCGAAATCACTGTTCTGCTGGGATTTTCACTCACGCCGTCTCTAGGGTTAATAGAGAATGGTGGGAAAAAATAGTCAGGGTGAAAATGCCTTGTTAATGCCAAAGGTCGGATGAGAATGACCGGACTGGTCTGAGCGAACAGAAAGGCAACATTTACTTAAATAACTTCTCCCAAACACGTCCCAATCAAGACCAAGATCATATTTAATGAGACCATTGTCCAGGTCTGAGACAAATCTGAGTACAAATGACAACAGATTCAGGTCAGTTCAGAAACTGAATCCCAAATTAACATTAAAATGAATTATTCTCAATATTATTCGGCATATGTATCGGTTCAGAACATCCTTTTGTGCATTAATGTTACTATATATAAAAAAAATAATAAACTTGAATTTATTTAAATCATTTTAAATGGTGTCCAGGAAGGTATAATGCTATGAATCTTCATTTATTCTCCTGATTGAAGGGGGTGAAGTGTCAGAGTTTAGTCCAAACTCGGCCAAATATTAGTTTTATTACACTCTACAAAAAAGACATTTTAGAGAATGGACGTATTTTGACTACGGTCCAGTACATGTAGTATTTCCTATTATAAGATTACAATCGATTTAATATGTTTATTTTAAAAACCATATTAGATATGTTAGTACACCCTAATGGTATGGTAATGATTTTTTTGTAGGCTCTGTGGTACCCAATACGTATCAGGGCGATCAGTAAAATATTGTCTATTAACCTTTGGAGGGTACAATTACATCACCATACTGTAGTGCACACAAGATTGTAACAAAGTCTGTACCAAGGTAGAATCACCACTGGGTTTGGGTAGACGGATGGATGGATAAATTGATAGATAGATACTTTATTGATCCCATAGGAAAATCCAATGTGTGGGACATGCAGATAAATAAATACAAATAAATACTACAGTACTTTCAAAAATACCATTGTACTAAAAAAAAACCCACCATGGTACAATTCATTAGGCTTTAAATGTTCTCATTCTTTTGCTGGATCTTTTTTTCTACTTTTCTAAACTTATTACCTCTCAATAAAGCAAGATGATTTATTTTAAGACAGAAAATGCTATTGTACATAACATTGGATCGACTTTATTATACTGAGGATGTTTTCGCTTGTCCAGGTGTATTTCTGCACTCTGGATTTTGAAGCCATTTCTTTTCACCTCACAATAACAATAAAAGTACTTTAGACTAGAAACGGTGAAGAAGCAATGCTTGGCTTTATAGAACAGTGATCTAGTTTTGCACTGCTTTAATAGAAACATGATTTTTAGAGAAAAGGAAGGACACTAGGCCCATACAAAGATATCGAGACAATTATTATAAATAAAGGATAAAGATTATTTAACATGAAGAATTTTCATTCCAACATCTGAGGAATTGCAGTTATTAATTTATACTCTCCTTTGCGACTCGTATTAACTGTTACTTACTCCAGTGTTGAATCTATTACCTGGTTAAATTGCTCATAAATTATTATTTTTCCCTTTAAATCTGATTCATGTTCTGTAAATGGTCAGCGTTTGCAGTTTGCTGCTTGAATTAAAGCTGATCGAGCGAGACCGACTGCTTTATTCAGGTTTTATGAGGATTATTATGCGTACAGCGTGACAGCTATGCAACCCAGAGAGTTCTACACCAAGAGACCACATTAGCATCCGGCACTTTTCTGCTCCAGACTCCATGGCTCCTCTTTCATGAGACTGGATGTAAGGAGAGATGGGGGATGGGGCTGTTCATATTACCAGTTATTAATTTACATGACTCCAAGTTGGGATCACACGGTGTGGACGGAGCGCTCAGACACTTCCCATCCGTTCATTCTATTTCCAGGGCCGGTGCTAGGCGGAGCCTGGAGACGCAGTGACGGCATGATACGATACAATACAACGTGATGTAGGACAGACAGCAGGGAAAGGATGGGTGAGATGAAATATTTTTAGACGTAGAAAATCTTTATCCTTATCGTTAGTTATAGGTTTCATCAATCATAAAGCCTTAAAATAGAGTGTGGGAATGAGGGGGGGGGGGGTGAATCATGACTTGCCTCAATGTCTCTCTGGAAACAGGTAGCAAGCATAGCATTGATTGCTAGCAAAACCGTGCCTTATTGTCTAAAAAGCTGGTAGAAGAAATAACAGAGGACAAAGACTGAACAGTAGCCTGATTCAATAACAGTAAATAACAATAACATTTGAAATGATGTTCGAAATGATGTTCAAAATGAAACCTGACATATGCAGTGCTTTATGGCTCTATACACAGGTGCATCTCAATAAATAAATAATCATTAAAAAGTTGATTTATTTCAGTAATTCAATTCAAAAAGTTTAACTCGTATATTGATTCATTACACACAGACTGATATATTTCAAGTGTTTATCTCTTTCAATTTTGATGATTATGGCAATTGAAAAGCCAAAAAAAATTTTTTTTTAAGCCAGGCTGCCTTTGTATGAATTACTGCAGCAATGCAGCGTGGCATGGAGGCGATCAGTCTGTGGCATTGCCGAGGTGTTATGGAAGCTCTGATAGTGTCCTTCAGCTCTTCTGTGTTGTTGGGTCTAATATCTCGCATCTTTCTCTTCACAATACCACAAAGATTCTCTACGGGGCTTTGGTCGGGAAAGTTTGCTGGCGAATCAGGCACAGGGACACCTTGGTCCTTAAACCAAGCATTAGTACTTTTGGCAGTGTGGGCAGGTGCCAAGTCCTGCTGGGGAAAAAAAAAAAAAAACATCTCCATAAAGCTGGTCAGCAGAGGGAAGCATGAAGTGCTCTAAAACTTCTTGGTAGATGACTATGCTGACCTTGGACCTGATAAAACACAGTGGACCAACACCAGCAGATGACATGGCTCCCCAAACCACCCACTGCAAACGTCTACACTGGCCCTCAACAACTTGGGTTCTGTGCCTCTCCTCTCTTCCTCCAGACTCCAGGACCTTGATTTCCAAATGAAATAAAAATTTTACTCTCATCTGAAAAGAGGACTTTGGCTCACTGACCAACCATCCAGTCTAGCCCAGGTAAGGGCAGGAATTATTTTGTTTGTGAAGCCACACAATGGATGAATGGACACTATGGATCATTCAAGCATAAAAAACATCTAACTTAAGGACTGAACCAGTGAGAAACAGATGCAGATGATGACGGATGATTAGGCCGGTGATTTGTATACTGCTGATGCTGAATGCTGAGTGGTTGGGACGGACGAGAGAGAAAATGAGATCACTGCTGAGGTTGGTGCATGAAGAACCAGTTTGTAAATTGTATCTTTAGGCACTTTACAGTATGTTTAACGCAGTTAAACCTTTGTTTTCATTTCTTTAATTTAACCTACATGATTTAATTTAATTTAATATAAAGAAAGACTTTTTCTCAGTACTGTAGTCATTCTTACAAAAGTATTGATTTACCTAACAGTAATTTATCAGTAGTCTGATTTTCGGAATATTTATCCTATTTGCCTGGAGACCATTGGACCAGTTTTTAACTTTATGCTTAATGGACTTTTCCCCTCATGATAAAGCAATATTTTTGAAACCATCACACAATGTGAAACATGACATCAGGGTGTAGGGTAGAGCTAGTGAGCTTTAATGACTGCATGAATCCCAGCACTGCTTAACAAGTCTAACAGTATTTTAATTCAGTTCTGATGTCAAACATTATGGTTTATTTGGTTTAGCCTGCCATTGCGCTACCTTATCTGGAGTTAAGTCCATTGTAAAACATTTCTACCCAACAAGAGGTCCAGTTGACATGACTCGACTTCCAGGTACCCTCACCTTGATGACTGAGAATTCCAACAGGCTTATTGTGCCACACTTTGGGACTAAAATCCCTGAAGTTACTACCAGTACCAGGAAGAATATTAAAGGACAGCAAGGGACATTCGTGGACTACAGGAACCATCAATGCTTCAACTTCAACAGATGCAGATACCAGGGCCTCATCCATACAAGACTCCACCCATGATCCACTATTATTTACACTTACAGCACCCTGCAGGTCTGGAGTTCTGGAGTTTTAACCTGGGACCTTCTGATTGATAGTTCAATGCCTGAACCACTGGGCTACCCATCAAATTAACAGAGCTTAAAAGGAAAAAACAAGACAACCCTACTTTATAACTGACACTTTGAAACTTAAGATAGACCACCTAACCAAAACTTATTAGCCATTCTACAGTACCAACCCAGTCCTGGACAGAGTTATATTAATTCTCCACAATCTGTAACTGGACCAACACCACAAAGAGAAGGAGAGACTCGACTGAATTGTCACATTGTCAGACATTGCTCTACCTTTTTGCCCCCAGTGTAACCATGGCACCCAACAATATACTTCAAAAAGTCTATTTTCTACACCCTTTTTACATACACATATCATGAGCAGGTGATGAGGGAATAAGTCTTAGCTGTAGCCCCTCGATGCTAATAATATCGCAGATCTGGGAAATGAGACCTTTTTACGCTCTTTAATTTCATATTGTCTCACTTCCTAACCAGGAGCGTTAATTATCTTTCGCAGGTTAATGTGAGATAGCGAAGAAAGGCTGCGCATGTAAACCGTCATCAGGATGCTCTCAGTGTTCTCCGCTAAGAGCCTTAATAAACGTCATGTCACGAGGAATCTGCTAGGCGCAGGGATGTGACTTGCCCCAGAGTGATGGGAAACGTGTGGAACTGAGACGTCTGTCCAGGAAACTTTTCCTAAGTTGCTTTTTTTTTTTTGTGAGAATATTTAGTAAATTCCTTGCACGAGTATTTAAGAAACATAGAACTGGATTTGACTGAAATCAATTGTATGAACATGCAAATTTCATAAACATTGTGTACTGTATATAGAACCACTACAGTGCATAGATTATTTCCTTATGGCTCATAAAAATTAATGGGGAACATGATCAATCAACTAGTTCTAGGTCTAGTCGAGGTTTCCTTACGTTTACAATCTAAACCAAGGTATAACTTGATGCATAGGAAAAATCTGTTTACTGTTGATTGTGTACCATGAGATGGTTGTGATGTCAGGTCTGTCCATCTCAGAGACCTGCATGCTGTGTATTATGAGTTTCACTTTTACAGGTCGAAGGTCAGATTTTTTTCAGAGTTTTGAGTACAAATTATTGTAGCACCTATATCACTGATAAAACATGCAAAAACATGGTCTCAATATAACAAGTGGAGTTTGTTAGAGAACACGCAGTGCTGTGCAAAAGTATTGACCCCCTCATTATTTCATATTTCCTTCCGAAGAATCCTTGTATTTCTAATGTATTTATAAGGAATAATTATCCAAGCTTCCTGAAGAACATTTTTGGCTCTCATTTTCAATCCCTGTACCTGTACCTGAGGAATATTATTTCCTTTGTTAAACCACACAGTGACCTATGAATCATTCAAGCATAAAAAAATGTCTGAACCAATGAAAACAGGGGCAGATGATGACCGATGATCAGACCAGTGATTAGTACACTGCTGACGCTGAGTGGTTGGAACAGACGAGAGGGGAAATGAGGTCGCTGCTGATCTTGTGACATAAATGACCAGTTTTTTTATGTATCTGTATCTTTAGGCAATTTTTACAGCCTTTTGAAGTAAAACATGTGTAAATCATTTAATTTCATTTAATATAAAGGGTGGTCAAGACTTTTGCACAGTACTGGACCTAAACAAACAGTGTAGTAAAATAAGTATTAATAAGTAATAAAAGAAACAGACTTTGAATAATCCACAAAGCAACATTATACAATTATACATTATACAAAATTTTATTTGTATAACAATAGAAATTGTTGCAAAGCTAATTTACAGAGAAAATCATCAATATAAATTGTAAAAATAATAATAATAATAATAAAAATAATAATAATAATACAGCACCAATTAAAAGTTTGGACACACTTTCTAGTTATATGGTCTTTCCTGACTTTTATTTCTTTTAGAATTAAAAGATTTTATGATGGAGGGAGACAGACGCAGTTATAAATAGACATAAAACATTATAGACGTCATCAGATGCAGGGGCCACAGCATCAGTGGCAAAGAAAAACTCCCTGAGACAACATGTGGAACCATGACCATAAATTGCCGCCCCCCTCTAACCATCATACGCCAAACCTGTGTTGCTGATTGGCTACACAGGGACACATTTATACTGAACTGTGACTAGAACTAGAAACGTCGTTTGTGCTGTGGCCCCTGCATATGATGACATCCACCATTTTTGGCTGAGCCAAAAGAGCTGTGCCCGTCTCCCTCCATCACAGAAACTTCCAGATGGATAAATTATGCATCACGTCAAGCTGATTTTCAGCAACATGACAGTGACCTAATTTTACTCAGAAGTCCGGTAATTTCTGCAGAGCTCAGTTAAGTGGCTCAGCTTCAGGAGGACTTGAAAGCGGAGATGTGCATCAAGTGTGTGTGTGTGTGTGCGTGTGTGTGTGTGTGTGTGTGTGTGTGTGTGTGTGTGTGTGTGTGTGTGTGTGTGTGTGTGTGTGTGTGTGTGTGTGTGATGCTACTAAGACAGCCCTAAGACCAAGATAAAAAGTCTCCAAATGAAGTTTCTGACATTGTGTTTAAAGAATTCGGGTCATTCAGTAGGATGAGAAAGATGAGAAATAACATTTCAGAAATATTTTCAGCTCTCTGAAGTGCAACATCTTCTGCTTAATCTCAAACAGCAGCAGCAGCAGAAGAAGAGACGTAGAGGTCACTTCATTGACGATTGAACGAATGTCATTTTAAAACACAGATGTCACTGATGATGTCACTGATGATGTCACCATGGGCCTCAGAATCATCCAATCAGCAGCTCAGACTTACCTTCACTCTCCTTTTCTCCCTGGTCCTTCTTTCCATCTTTTCCTTTTTTTTTTTTTTTTTTTTTACCGTGCATTCATGTTCTCTATTGTATTTTCACTCTTTTATATTTTCATATTTTTTTCCTTTTCTTAAATTTTTCCTACTTTCTATCTTTACCTATTTTAGACCTGTTTCATCCCATTCTCTCTCATCAAATTCTCTTTTTTCACTCTTTGCTTTTTACTCTTCTGCTTTTTGCCATTTTCTCTTTCTTTCTCCTTGTTTTCTTGATATTTTTTTCATCTCTTGATTCTTTCCTTCATTTATCAGAACTTTTTTTTATCTTCCTTACTTTTTATTTCTTATTCATTTAGTTCCCCTTTTCTGTTTTTCCCCTCTTTTTTCTTTTCTTTCTTTCTTTCTTTCTTTCTTTCTTTCTTTCTTTCTTTCTTTCTTTCTTTCTTTCTTTCTATTGTTTATCTCTTTATTTTCACATTTTCTTTGATTTTTATTTTCTTTTACACTTTTTCTTTCACTTTTCCTTCGTTTCTTTCTTTTCCTTCCTTGCTATTTTATTAGTTTTATTTTGATATCCTTTAATTTTTTTCTTTCTTTCTTTTTTCTTGATTTATTAGTTTATTTCTTCTCTCTATTGTTTTTCTTTGTTTCATTTTAATTTTTGGAGTGTTGCTGAACAGAGCAGGTCTGAGACACACCCACAGCTTCATTCACAGTTCTGTTCCTTTAGAACGTTTCCCTCTCCTGATTATTGTAATGTCTAATATCCGTCTCAATGCCCCGTGAGCGGTGCCAAGCAGTCCTGCCAGTCCTGGTGTGTTTCTGTCAGAGTCGAGGTGGATGGCGTGCGCTACGCTCTCTCTGCTTCACCGAGGCGGGAGACGGGAAAAGCTGGGGAAAGCTGTTTGATAAAGGGCAGCTGCTTTTCACAGATTTCCCCCGAGGGGGCGGGAAGGTGGAGGCAGCGCTCCATTATCTGATAGACGGCTTACAGCACCGGGAGGCCGCGAGACTTCGCTCAGCAAGAACTAAAGGGCTTAAAGGGTCACCGTGTAATTGGATCCAGTGACCCAGACCGCGAGAGAACCAACACACAGATTTGATATTAAACACAAGGAGAGTGAGAGAAATTACCAAATAAATAAATAAAAATATGAGGTTCAAGTCAAACTGGGATTTGTAATGAAATTTGAAGGTAATGAAGGCGCAAAACAGGTGATTAACATTTACAGAAGACTTCAAGCACAGTATGGTGATGAGCTCTTAGCTGCAGTAAAACCTTTGGATGGGGCAAAGGTTTCAAAGAAGCCAGGAAGTCCGCTCGCGCCTGATCCTTGAAAATCAACAGATAACTGCTGCCAACTTGCATTTCGTTCCATCATCACTGAGGCTTTGTTTTATATTAATTAGTGGTTTTAGTTCTTCATCATATCTTTCAACAACTGTGAGGTTTTCATGTCTTTTATCCAGGTTTCAGTAGAGAGCGCTTCATTCGGGCTGTTAAGTAAAACAAGGATGCACATTTCTTTGGCTGAGCACGG
Source organism: Clarias macrocephalus (assembly GCA_011419295.1). NCBI lineage: Eukaryota > Metazoa > Chordata > Actinopteri > Siluriformes > Clariidae > Clarias > Clarias macrocephalus. The sequence goes on from JAAGKR010006634.1 coordinate 33,518, forward strand.
AGCTAAATTTTATTTCTTTCCAGCACTTAGCAGACTTAAGGATGACTTTTCTGTTAGCATAAAAAGGCTCAGAGTCTATAAATAGCTTGAAGCAAAAGCTCTGTACGATACGAGTCAAGTTCTGGCAGTCGAGTCATGAGTCAAACTCTGAATCAAATCCTCAGAGTAGCTCTAAGTAGAGTCATGAATTAAGTTCTTAGCTTGAGTTGAGTCATAAATCAAAACAAGAACTGACTCATGAGTCGGTTGTGGAACGATCCATGAACTGATTCATGGATCAATTCACAGATTGACTGAGGAATCCATTCTCACCACTCAACTTGTGAGTTATGCAATAAGTTGAGGTGCGAGTTGAGCAGAGAAGTGATTCATGACTTAATTCATTCATACTGTATATCAGCTCTCGGTTCAATTCATGCCTCGATTCATCTATACAAATAAAACAGAGGTTTTATCTGTTCATTGGTCAGAACTCGCTCTTTTAACAATATCTCTACAGTTCATACATTGGAGGACCAGAAACCGGTCACAGAAAATGTTCTGTCTGTATGTCTATCCAGCCAGAATTTGTCACAGCATCATGCAAAACTGCCTGGACAGAATTTAATGGCACTTTGGCAGTATTTAGATGTCTGCCTGAAGTTTGACCTGCACCATAAGTGAAAATTAAATGAAAATGTTGAGTAGGAGTGAAGTTATGAGCAGTTTTGTGCCAGATTAGAAGTTTTGCGTCAGACTGTAAGTCTGTCTTAAATTGACTGCAGGACAGAATTTAATGAAACTTTTGCAGATACCAGGGCCCGTATTCACAAAGCTGCTTAGCATTCTCTCAGAGAGCTCCTATCTTAGCGTAAAAAAGTCCTAGCTGGGAGTCTTAGACTAAAAGTGATTTAGGAAACATCTCAGACCAATTTTAAGTAAGAAAGTACAAAAACCCTTTATCTTAGTGAGGAGGTGTGGTCGACCCCGTTGCTAGCGATGACGTAGCAATTCAAGGAGTGTGATGATTGGTTGATAAAAAAATCTGCACTGTAAACCCTAATGCTCAAAGTAGTTAAACACATTAAGTAGTGTTAACTTAAATAATTGCAATTAGGTCAAATTAATAGACCTTTTTGAGTATTCAGAACTTTTTGCCATTTATGAGTTTGTAGAAATGACACTTTTCAAGTTAGCTGAACAACTTTGATATTTGATGTAAAATAAATCACAAATAAAATTCAAAAATAAATCACATGATTGTATCTTAGTCATGGTAAATTACTTGATTATTTTAGTTTATTCAGTCTGTGTCAAAAACACAAGCCCAGATAGCACACTTCTGAAGGGCTAATGTTGGGCCAACGGCAGTGCACACATTGGGCCAATGTTGCCATCAGTGGTTGGCCCAGTGTCATTCTGTCCATTGGCACAACGTTGGTTCCGTAGATAATGGCAAGGGTGGCTCAATGTTGGCACAATGTTGGTTCAGTAGATAATGGTGAGGTTGGAAATTAAATTAGACTCTTTCCATCATTGCCGATAATACGAAAAAACATTAATATCTGCAGAAATGTATTTATTAATGATAAATGAATACAATCTAAGAAAATACATGTAACCATTTTGATGATAAACTACAAAATAAACACCGAGTTCAAACACTTTTTCTCTCAGTAAGGTGGATGAAAATAAACGCATATACAAACAAAGTACCCATTGCCTCGGACAATGACCTCTGAGGCTCTGCATCTTCCTCAACATCATTCACTGCCATACTTTTACCATCAGCTTGGTCAATGTATCTCAGCTGTTCTTTATCATCATCATCATCATCATCATCATCATCATCATTACAGCATGACTCTTTGTTGGAGAACTGTGACTCTAGTCTGTGTGAATACATCAATAATTTGAGAATTGTACATTAAAATGTACTTTTAAAACATGTTCTTCATTATATCCCTTTTCAACCAGCAAAATTATGAGAAAAACAAACATTTTCCACATTTGTCTCAACTCAGTTCAACTACAGATCCAGTTTTACAGCATACACATTTTTTGTCCAGATGAAACAAAGTAAACACAGCAAATCAAGCAGTAAATAAACTAGCAAAACTGTCAAATGATATCATTCACATGTTGACTACTTTAGTACATATTTTCAACAACCGCATAAACATAACCGCATAAATGCAGTGCCCTAAAGCAAAACGATATGTACTGTATTTTAGCCCTTTAGCATTTTTGGAACTTACTATGGCAACAACCCCTATGGCTTTAACTTCTCTATGTCTCCGCTTGCTGCATGTATTCACTGGCAACAGGTCGATTAGCCTAGCATAATAGTGCATAGCTAAACACCTTTCTCAACACATTACAGCAAAACTGTGAGTCGAACCCTGACATTAATGGTGCTGATGTCATAGTGCTTGGCCCTAATAAATAAATAAATAAATGGAAGGCCGGATATTTATATTTACCCACTTAAGTCCCATAATCCACGAACACAAGAAAACCTAATGTTGCATCATATGTCTGAAACAAAATGCATGAAATAACATCAATCCAACCTGTTAGCTGAGTGGTTTTTATTTTGTTTTTTATTTATTTATTTGTATTTTTGTGAACTGGCCCTTGGGCGAACGAGCAGTGCTTCAGAGTTAACGCTTCAGAGTTAACACTAACTTCCACTTCTGACACAAGTTCTGTTTACTCAACATGAAAAAGGACTTGAAGCTGTGTTTCCATGAAGCAGTGGGAGATCAAGTCACCAGGAAGCATAAATATATTCCTTTTCATTCGCTCGCGGCTCTTAGCTACGCGGGCCTTCACCTGTTGGAGAAGAGAAGAGAAGAGACGACTCTCGGCTAAGATCCCGCAAACTCTGAAAGACAGAGGAGCTGGGACCTTATTACTTTGATCACGGCTGCGCACAATTCCCCTCAGACACTCGGTCTAGCCGAGTGCAGGCATAAAAGTTAGCTGACTTTACAGGGAGTACTTTTACTTTGTTCCCTTTACTGCACTTGTTGCTGAAGCCAATTCAGAGCATATTGTGACAACTCAAATATTTGCAAATGAAAGCTGATTTGTCCAGCAGACATATTTGAATATAGACTTTGTTTACTGCATTGTGAAATTGTTGCCCGTGAACATGAGTTGCTCACTCTGTCAGATTATTAACGCACCATGAGTCTGACTGATGAGCGTGTGTTGTAAAAAGTCCAGTGCGCAACGTTAACACAGTCACTATTTTAATGTACGTATGTCTACCACTGCACAAAATATCCTCATAAACAAAGCTGACATCAAGTCAAGGAGACTAGCACACAGACAATGACGTCATCGGCATAAGGTGACGTCACAACAAGCCAAAATCTCAGTTTCCCCTGTCCACAACACCACTGAAAACGCTGTTGTCTGGACAGAGTTTTCGAGAAGCTCCGTTTTCACTGGCCAAAACTGCGTTTGCATGTGGATGAAACGTGAAAACCGCAGAATCTCCATTTTTAAAAAAATACCCGGCTACGTGTGGACATGGCCCTAATCAGCAACATCTGTGAGGTTTTAGGTTCCTCTCAGCTATAAGCCCCATTTTGTGACCCGTTTGACAGCGTTCATAGTTGAGCACTATGAATTTAACATTCATCATTTTAGAACACATAAGAAAATAAATGTAAAAAATTGGGGTGTTAGTCAGCGTCTACTGAGTTGTAGTTCTTTCAGTGTTATTTATGTACTAGATTGGTTTCCAATTGCAATGTAAGCAATATAATTTCTTTTCCAATTTTCAACCTTGCCATTATCTACTGAACCGATGTTGGGCCAACTTATCTTTGTCCCCACCAACATGCCACCAGTGGGACTATGGACAAAACGTATGCACTGCCGTTTGCACAACTTTGGCCGATGTCGGAGCACTGACAAAAGGTTACCATGACGTTGGGCCAACCAAGCAATGCTATCTGGGGTTTTACTTGATGTCTCAACAAATGTCTCCTCCAGCCGCTCTCATTTGTAAGAAGTTGGACAAACAATACAATATTAATTCATTTAACGAGTTGAAGTTTTTACAGTCTGGGGTCTGAACTTGGGACCTTCCAATCACTAGCTGTTCACTGCTCACCCCTGACCCTACTTAGCACCACTGTGTCTTATTAGCCTGTGCATGTATTAAAGAAGACAAATTAGTTCTCATTAGATGCACCCTGGGAATGTTGGGAATATGAATACATTACTCAGAATAAACAATTATGTGTTAAATACATCCAAATACAAATCGGAGATGCATTTTTTTTCTATTTGTCAGTTTTTCTTCATTTGCTTTGCTGCAGAAGATTACAGGGCATCTGGTTGAGATTAGCGTCATGCATCATGACTGGATCCCACAGGACCTAACTTAAAGAGACGCCCAAGCAGGAAGCTTTCAATTTCATGTGCTTCATAAGCCTCACTAGCAAAAACAAAGTAAACATGTGGCAGGAGCTGAATGGCGCATTTTTTGAGTTTTTATTTCTTCCTTTTCCTCCAGCCGCTCTCATTTGGAGATGTTACAACGGATCATCAGTGTCGGCATCGTCCTTTGTCAACCCAATCATCAAATATTAAATCTCCACCTTGGACCTCCACTAATTCTGCTACCTGCTGACTCCATCCTCAGTATTCTCCTCCTCACAAACCCCACAACCCTCTTCTGAACATGTACAAACCATCTAAATCTCATTTTCAAACGCTTTTATAGACTCGTATTGCTCATCCTCTCCATCCTCATTGCTCTATCTGAAAATCTCTGCATCAGCTTAATCTCCACCTTCAGCTGACTCTCCAGTCTTTTTGACAGTGCCACCATCTTTAACAAAGCTGGTCTTAGATGTCTTTCCATCACAAATCCCTCTCCTCCACTCTCTTCATCTTGCCTGAACTCACTTCTTCACTTCTCTACCTTACACTTCATTACTTTGGAGATTTGACCCCTGGTACTTACACTCATTACCCACCTTCACCAACCTTTGCCCTTGCAGCCTCACCTTCCACCACGCTCCCTCTCAATCACACACATCTTGCTCCTGCTGACCTTTATTCCCCTTATCTGTGTACGCCTCCACCTTTCCAAACTTGTCACAACCTGCTCCCTAACCCACAGCACAATGTCATCTTTGAACATTCTAGTCCACAGAGACTCCAGTTTATGATCCGCTTATGTGTTTTGACACTGATTTTACCCCAGATGCTCTTCTTGATTCAACCCCCCCCCCCCCCCCATTTTATTATTATCCACTGTAAGTGTACCGGCTTCCAAAACCCCAGTGGCTGGCTTGACCCCCTGCAGTGGACAAAACTAATATCGATATAAAAGAAATTAAATATATTTCCAATATTTCTAGATTTTTTCCCTAATGTTGTCTACTGTTTCTGGAAGTGTAATAGGGGTGTTAATTTATGGGTATAACAGGTCTTTAAAACTCAAGCGGTATAAAACCTGTGATGGCAATACAGCATACAGTAGGTCAATGAGGATTCTAAAGAAGCCTTACTGGTTTGTGTTAATGGGGAGGCTTTAGACTTCAAACTTTGTAGTTGGGTTTTGGAATATGTCAGGTAGAACCAAAGTCATCATTAGTTTGATAACTTGTACATTCTACCACTACAGAAATATGGGAATGGTGTCGCAAAAAGTGAAAACTCTCAAAATGTGTATATTATTATTATTATTATTATTATTATTATTATTTGTAGTAGTAGTAGTAGTAGTAATAGTATTATTATTATTATTATGTCTTTGCAGATATAGACTCATATTGCTTTTGAATTGCCTTGTCACTCCATACTGCACAAACCTGAGCACGATATAAGTTTATTATTAAAAGGAAAAAATATATATATATAACTGTAATAATGTAATAATGGCTAAAGTGCTCTGAACTTTAAGGGCTACATCCAAAACCAGATATGAATATTCAGGGCAGATACAGATAGTGGCATTAATTAAAATCTCAAATTTATTTGAAGATGAAGATGCACATTTAACGTTTCACTTTTACTAACATAGAGCATCTGTAGAATTCTGCTTATCATTTTCCAAGTGAGACTAAATATTTCACATAGTACAACAATCATGTCAATAGAAGGCCCAGTGTGTTCGCTAGACCTTTTCCATGCTGTCCTCCCTTTGGAATTCTGACTAGATAAGTAAGTTAGTCAGTTTCTGCTGTCCGCTATGTTGAATTCATTGAATTAATGACTTTA
>JAAGKR010006635.1:0-41754 GCA_011419295.1 Clarias macrocephalus
TAAGAAATGAAGGTCAGTCAGTCCGAAAAATTGGGAAAACTTTGAAAGTGTCCCCAAGTGCAGTCACAAAAACCATCACGCGCTACAAAGAAACTGGCTCACATGCGGACCGCCCCAGGAAAGGAAGACCAAGAGTCACCTCTGCTGCGGAGGATAAGTTCATCCCAGTCACCAGCCTCAGAAATCGCAGGTTAACAGCAGCTCAGATCAGAGAGCAGGTCAATGCCACACAGAGTTCTAGCAGCAGACACGTCTCTAGAACAACTGTTAAGAGGAGACTGTGTGAATCAGGCCTTCATGGTAGAATATCTGCTAGGAAACCACTGCTAAGGACAGGCAACAAGCAGAAGAGACTCGTTTGGGCTAAAGAACACAATAAAGAACACAAGAAAGAAAACTCTTTGAATGAGAAGGTGTGTCCAAACTTTTGGTCTATATATATATATATATATATTTTTTTTTTTTCCCCCATTAATTTATTTATTTTTACATAAAAAATCACTACATACATTTCTGCTCTCTGTCTTACTCTGGTGTCTTCGAAGAACCTATTTACAGTATACTGAGGTGATATGACACTTTCACTGCACACAGTTAAACTCCAACTAATTATGCGACTTTTGTTCTAATGATGTTCATTAGATATTTTATTAGTACAAAACTTATAATTAGTAATTCATGCAGTTTCAAATTGGTTATTTCAGTGTTCAGTTTGCTAATTTTTGATAAGGTGATTTGGTTATCGTTCAGCTAGTAGAGGCTCTCTAGATCTCAATTCACTTTTAATGATTTACCAGATGCTTTCATCCAAAGAACAAAAGTAAAATTTATTCCAAACACACACTTGGTTAATTGCCCATTAATGGCTTTGAAGTCGTCCTGGGATTTGAACACACAACCTCAACCAGTAAACAAAAATAACAATCGAGTTACAACTTCCATTCTTGTAGCTTTAATCTACTGATCAAACTGATGACTGTGCTTTGTTGTTGATGCCAAAATATTTGTTATTTATGTGTTAGGCATTTACATGACAGTCATGTCATGTACTGTACAGTAAATGCCTATATTGTATTTTTGCACTACAAAGTCGAGGAGGTAAAAGATCCATGACATGACTACAGAAAAACCAATGGGACTGCACCAATACTCCATCTAGGCTACTTGATCATGAGTTGATTAACTAGTATCTCAAGATCAGCTCTGGATATGTATTATTAACTTAGTCAAATAGTAACTTAGTCAAATAAAACCTCCCTCAATACTGTACATTTTCACTGCATTTAGAATCTCACAACATTTGAAGTATATAGTTCCCGGCCCTTGAATTCAATTATCGATTATGTGACAATCATTGCCACCTGACACACCTGAAATTGGTATAATATCTGGAACAATGAAATTACACAGCGACTCAGAAGACCTTCGAATATCAAACATGTGAATTAATGAAAGGTTTCAACATGATTAACGTTCAGCAAAAGGGATTTATTGTTTTCTAATGAATGTGATCACAGGGATTAAGGGGCACAGAATTGATTTTGAGTCATTAACTGCATCCAGGTCTCAAAATGTGACATTATTCAAACCTTGTTCCTCCTTAAAAGCTTGACAAAAAAAAAAAAAAAAAAAAAAACCCGGTTCTTGATAAGCGGGTGATTAAGGCCCCCGGTGTCAGCTCATGTTGTTTACCAGATCATAAAATAGAAGCAAGGAAATAGGGTTTTTGATTTTTTAATTAATAGGCTCAGACTTTTCCCATCAAATAGTATAAAAACCCACAATCCTTTGCTTACAAACAATTAAGAGGCCTGGAACCTATCCAAGGGCACTCTGGGCACAAGGTGGGACACACCCTGGATCGCAGGACACATTCATGGATCCTCCAATTAGTCTAATCTGCATCTCTTTGGACTATAGGAGGAAACCGAAGTACTCGATAGAAGAACTAATAGTTCCACCGTGCCAACATGCCACCCAATGAGCTAGTAATGCTTATTCCAGAGCAAAGTCAGAAACTATTTCTTTTACTGATTAGTTATATTTGGTTAAGCACAGGGTACATTTTTCATATATATATATTTTGAGTCTAATGACATAGACTGATTACATGCATCTTTGGTGATTTAGATCGGCCATTTCCTGCCATTAACTCTGATCTGTGGCAGATCCTTACGCATCATCAACATCAGTTACAGGAAATACAGCTCAGATTCACATGCTGGTGGAGAATCCATCTGTTAGCCCGATTTGATCACACATTTCTCATTTGTCAGTGTTATGTTCACACTTTTAAATCTGGACCACATTTTCATTTTCAACAATCAAGGGACAGGGGAAATAGAGAGGAAAATGTGATTAAAACACATGTTTAAAATATCACTGTTAGAACCACCTGTGCCAGCTGAACCAACGTGGCGTACTTTAATAATATAACAACAAGAGCAGTATACAGACCAGTTTAGTTTGAGATCACAGTGGAAGATAAAATACTTGCGTGTTATACATTTCTAAAGTACATGCTGTTATTGATACGTACAGTTACAATCTGCTTCTTTGACAAGCTTGTTTGAATTGTGTTTAAAGTGTACTGACTGTATCAGACTTGCCTTTGCTGTATCACTCAAATACACTAGTCTCTTCTTTTTCGCGATAAAAAAAATGACAAATTAACTAACAAAGAATTAAACAGTGATTAAAAATGTTCTTTTTGTGCAAGAGAAAAAAAAAATTGGAAGTGGGCTTCATGGGGCAAAAGTTTCTGCGTTAAGGTGAAAGTATAACATTAGGATATTCCATAACCATTTAACAAACTTAACACTAATTATGCCAAGTTCAAAAAGGTCTACAGTAGTGTCTAACATTTGTACAATTTGAAAATAAAATCTCTAAAATAGAACGCTCTGACATACAGGTAAAACTTGTTAGCTGACAATACACATTACCATGCAGACGAAATCAATGGAAACCTTAGTTAGCCATGTTAAACAGAATGATGATCAGAGTTCCAGTTGTATCCTTCCCTCATTCTTTTCACAAGGTTACAACCACAGGAGTGGGCTAAAGTAACATGGCTTTGTACCTGTCAACTGGTTATCTATTTTTAACACACAATATCCACTACCTTCTTTTTAAAGTAGAGTACAGAATATTCTCAATAGACACAGCTAACTTGTACCAAATAAACTGCAATTTTTGTGAGTACTCTGTCAGGTCAAGATGTGTCAATAAGAATTAGAAAACATCTGAAACTATAATTTTGTAGTACCGGCTAATTAGTATCAAGCATTTGCTTCCTGCCAACAGGCTGCATGTCATACACACCAGATGGTGTGTGTTTATTATGAGCATTTTGCTTGCACAGGTGCTTAAAATGAAATGGATATGCAGTACCCAAACATCGCACCTATAGACTTTTCACTGCAGGAGAACACAGGGTTATATAAATCACCCCCAAAGCCAAAAGATGCAACCTGTTATCTCCACAATTTTATTGCTCAGTTACTATATGTGTGTTTGAAGGGGAATAACAACTGCTAAATGTTGCTAAAGTTTGAGTGTTTAGTAAGCACATTTTGATTATGCACATTTGGAAAATTAAGTCAATTTAACTGGATTATAGGCGGCACGGTGGTTTAGTGGTAGTACTGTCGCCCTGCACCTCCAGGGTCCGGGTTCGATTCCTGCCTCTGTGTGCATGGAGTTTGCATGTTCTCCCCCTGCTTGGTGGGTTTCCTCTGCTTACCCTGGTTTTCTTTCAGTCCAAAGACATGCAGATTAAGCTAATTTGCATTCCACAAATTGTCCGTAGTGTATGAATGAGTGTGTATGTGTGTGCCCTGCGATAAATTGGTACCCTGTTCAGGATGTACCCCACGATCGTCTCCTGAGATAGACTCCAAGCCCCCTCAGCACAAAGTGGTATAGACGATATTTGCTAACCAAATTTAATTAGCTAGATAACTTCTAGCTAATTAATACAAATACTCTAAGCTGAACAATCAAACTTTAATTTACAGTTTAATAGTACGTACAGTTTGCTGGCATTGCAATAAAGGGTTGTTATACCTTCTAAAACACATTGTAATTTTTGATTTCTGATTTTGTATAGGCTTAAATATCTTAAATCCAACTGCGAATATAAATGGCTCAGTAGGTCCAGGATTTGTAATGAGCCATCTTCTTGGTAAGGCTATTGAACATACTCATTTCTAGCAACAGTGAGACAACAATTCCAGCAATGTCTATGAAGATACAAATAAAGAAACAATCAGTGAGTCAGCTGATGCTGAAATATTTCATTAAATAAAAGGCAATCCTTGGAGAGATCTTCTTCTCTGCACTTGTATTATGCCTTCCTGGAAACTGTTATTGCACAAGACCAAAGGCCAGGAAACCTTCCTGCACTACACATGAAGCCTTCCAGCTTCATGGACGAAGGACGAAGCTACAATCCAACGTATTTCGTAAGGTTGACAGATTGACATGGCACTCTAATATCCAACACACAGAAAAACTTATTAATCTATTAATGATCTAAAACCCATCAGTATTTACCTTCCTTACGACAATTTGAACAATACTTAGAAATTATGAATAAAAGGCATCTCAAAACATTTCGGGGCTTAAACTGATTGATCAGATTACAGCTCATATTGGCCTTCCACTAAAATGTAGTTACAAAAGAATGCTAATATCCTTGGTATACATTATACTGTACACCCCACAGTAGTGGAATGGGTTGGTCTTCTCTTTTAACACTCATGTCTAAATCATCTTTTTAGCTGAGAAAATAAAAAAACCCAGCTAGGGGTTACATGTAATCCTATTTAACTCGTATTGCTGCAGTATCTTACCTACCCTGTAGATTACTAACTCAGGTGCATCAGGGACTCGCTTACAGTGAAATTCTGCCACAAATTAAGTAATTAACAGGTTAATCAAAAGACCTTACTTACTTACATGGGTCTGTTTAAAAAAAAAATTTTTTTTAGGTCAATTTATGTTAAACACCTCACAGACAGTACCTGTGGTAACTCTAAAGCAGCAGGACAAACTTTAATTTGTAACATAAAACAAGATCTCTTACTTTCACTCAGCAAAAGTTTGAACTTCTAATAGTTCCAGCTGTCTGAGGGATGCTGCCAAACGCTCTACTGATTTTGACAAGTCTGCAGAAGAACACAGGGCCTGGAGGCTGCACAGTAATGAACTGTAGATGGTTGTACAATAGTGAAAAGAAATTGTTGGTAAAATCTCAGGCAGATCAAGGATAGTGTTTGATTGAGATCAATTGGATTAATTGTCAGAGGGCTAGTCCATCTTAATATGAGCAGAAACTAAACTGACAGCCTGCCCTGTACAGTATCTGATGCACTCTATTGTTGCAATAATTTAAATCAAAGTCACAACGGCATGGTATTACGATCTGCAATAAAGGCATGTTTGCAAAGCACTGTATTGTATCGTGAATATTGTAGTTCATTTAAGGTTTCCTGCAGAGTAAAATAAAAGGCTCCAGTAGGTTTCAGGCTTACTTTTTGGCACCATGAATTCAAGAAATCAGGAACAAAGACAAAAGTGAAACACACTACGATAGCACGACATACAGGATTTTAATCCACGCGGAAAAAAACGTAAACCCTTACCTTAAGTAGGGCAGAAGTTTTCTTTTAAACTGTTTAGGTTTTAGCATTAGAGACATGATCTGTAATCTGATTGGCAACAGTGGCTTTGGGAGCAGGAACCAAAAGCTATTTTATATATAGACAGTGTCTTAATTAAGAACACATAAGCAATATTAACAGTTTTCAGGGTGGCACAGTGGCTTAATGGTTAGCACCGTTGCCTTGCACCTCCAGGGAGTTTCCATGTTCATCCTGTGCTTGGTGGGTTTCCTTTCAAAGACATGAAGATTATGGCTAATTGGAATCCCCCAATTGCCCATAGGCTGTGTGCCCTGCGATAGGATGGGATCACTTGCAATTTTCATGTTACAATGATTTAAGAAAATTATTAAAACCTTAGTATTTTAAAGAGAGGCATTTTAGAGTTTTGTGATTATGATTATGATGATTATGATAAGCACATTTAAAAGGTGTTATATATCAGTTACAGATTAATAACGTTAACTGAATTTGCAGATCTCCTCTCAAAGACAAGGCGTAAATAGTCTGACACATTAATATACATTTTGAAAATTCTGAATACCCACTGAGAACACCGTTTAAGTCTATTCTAGAATCAGTAGTAATTAATCTGTCTGATATTTAGAGTTAAGTATAAAAAATATAGTCACATCTCCAATCTAAAGTCATCATCATCTCATCTAATTTACAATTCCTTAGTAATAATATAAGCAAATGCCACACTGCTGTATTAAGTGCATAGCCACAGCATTCAATCAGGTGACTGAACTCTCCAAATAAATGTTCAGTTATTTTCTACATAATGTAGTTCCTCTTAAAAGAAAAATGATTTGACAAAGAAAAAAAAATAGCACCCAAATATAATGATTACAGAAGCACCTTAAAACAGATGACTTAAGAACGAGAACATTAATGGCTTCATACTACACTGCCTAACCAAAAAATGTCACATGCTAATATTTCATCGGATCACCTTTCGCCTTGATTAAGGCAAACATTCACCATGGCATCATTTCAATAAGCATATGCAATGTTACAGCATCTATTTCCATCTAGAGACACATTAATTTCTCTCTAACATCCTGTATTGATAATGTGAGAGTCAGACTGCTGCATTAAGGCTTCTCTAGCACATCCCAAAGATTCTCAGTGTGGTTAAGGTTTGGATTCTGTGGTGGCTAATTAATGTAAAATAGATGTCTCATGTTCCCTGAACCACTCTTTCACAATTTGAGTCTGATGAATCCTGGCATTGTTATCTTGGAATATGCCTGTATCATCTGGAAAGAAAGAAAAAAAAAACTATTGATGGAAAAACCTGGTAATTTGATGTATTTAGGTAGTCATTTTCTGGGCACATAACGTTGCTGAACCTAAACCTGACCAATAGAAGAAACTCCAGATCATGACACTGCCATACAGGCTTGCACGGTAGGCACTAGGCATAATCGGTGCATCACTTCATCCACCTCTCTTCTTACCCTGATATACCATTCACTCTGGAGCAGAGTAAATCTGGACTTATCAGACCAAATGACCTTTTTCAAATGCTCCACAGTTCATTCTTTATGCTCCATATCAAATTGAAGCCTTTTTTTCAACTGCCTCACTCATAAGTAGTTTCATTAAGGCTACATAGCTGTTTAGTCCCTTGAGTTCTCTTTTGCATTGTGTGTGTAGAAATGTTCTTTCACTATTAAACATAGCTATTAACATTTTTTTACAACCACATCTTCCTCTAAGATAATGGTTCACTACTACCCATCCAGACTTGGATAATGTGTTCTACAGTTCTTAACCCAATTTTAGCAGTTTTAGCAGAATCCTTAGTTGTTTTCTTTGCTTGATGAATGCACTAATAAGTTCACCGCATGATATGTTTTCTTTTTTAGACAGTTTTGTCAAATGCTTGTATCAGTATAATTTTTTGGTCATAGAAACGACCAAAAAAAAAAAAGAATATGTCAATGTATATTGCGAAATTCTGACCTAATAGTTTTGAACAGGGTTTTAAGGGCCACCTTCCTACCCCTTTCTACTCCTTAATTCAGACAAAACAGATCTACAGGTACTAGGTCCACAACCTTTTTGAACACATAGTAAAGTTGGATGGCCTATCTGTTTCATCATGTAGGTTCAGCACTAAAATACGTTGGTGTGCTTATTAATTCCAGTCTGAACTGAATCAGCCGATAATCACTTAATTTCTGTAGAGCGGTTTTGTCTCAACCGGCCAATTACTGTACATAAACCGATATTATTGTGATAATGCAAAAATACACAAGTATACAGCCACATCAACATGCCGTCACCGTTCTGAGAAAGTCTCTCTAAAACATGTAAAATTTGCAATATGCAAAGTTAAAAAAAAAAAAAAATTTATAAAGCAAAATCTCATGGGATACCCCTGTCAATATTTTTATCACAACTAATCTTAATCACCACTTAAGAACAATGCAGCTTAAATAATTTGAATAGATAATTTGAAATGATCATCATAAAAATAATAATGAAGAAAGAAATAAAGACTGGTTCCCAGCTCTGACCGAGCAGCCCGGGTTTACCCAACTGCTTCATGTGTGTGGGCTGAGGGTGACCATTCAGCATGGCTATACAGTACACATTATGTTTGATAAGAGGAACAGACCTTCTCTTAAAAATGTAGAATTTCTGATATTTATAAAGAAATGCCTGCCCTCGCTGCTTTCTATTGAGTAGCCATGATTGGCTTGCCAATTACAAAGTGACTGAAATTTGTTATTCATTGACAGCTTTGTCCCATGTTCTGCATGTTATAACGAGTAAATGTAGTAGAACTGTTACATTTTTGTATAAATAAACAAATAAACAATGTTACACTATGCTAAGTAGAACATGTTAAATGGAAGATCCCAATAACAGTCACACACCTGTCATTAGCAATTAGTGATCAGTATCGTCTGATTCTGAGTCTGTTCCCTGCTATTACTATGATGGCCTTCTTTCATCACAGACATATTGCTAAAATAAGTAATATAGTGTCACTAAACGATGCAATGTTCTACTAGGTGCATAAACAAGCTTCAGTTAGTCCAGAATGCAGCAACCAGGGTCCTTACTAGAACCCAACCTCTATCTTATCCATACTGCAATGGATAACCCTGTGAAATTTTGCATTATTTTTTAAATACTACAATTGCCCTACAGTATATAGCACTGAATGGACATTCACTACAGTACCAACTTCAGGCAAAAGGTGCTGGCTGTTTGTTGGTACTTATATACAGGTGCCATAGCTTTTTCTTATAAGTCAAATTAAAATTAGTGTTTGGGACTCAGATACAGTCCAAGCGATTAAGTCTAGGTAAGCCTTTTGTGAAATGCTTTTCCTTGGATTAAAGAGCAGAGCTTGGGGACTCATGGATGCAAAGTTTTCTATTGGACTAGTATGTCTGGATACTGTCTTTCCCTACTCTTATAAATTCACTCAAGTTTGCTGATGGTTAACTGACTGGTGGACTCACTTATCAGGGAGCCTTCAAGTTTGTTTTATTGTGGTTATGCAATCTGCAATCAGCACAAATTATGCATTGCCCTTATTCATTATGTGACTGTGAACATACCTCCCCTGCCTGCATTCTCAACTCCCCCAACCCATCTAAACCATTATTAAATGCTATACAAATACAATTTTAATGAAAAATTTATTAAATTGTCGATTTTATCATTAAACTATTTTATTAAATATTATCATAAAACTCTGATTTCTGCATTGCGACTATGTATGTTTTCTGCAGACATGGCATTCGTCAGACATATTCTTTGCAGATCAAACATTCTTGCCCTTGTGAACAAGCTCAAGGACAAAGTTCCTGACTGGACTGCTTTACTGCATGTTGTGGTCACACTCAGGTTTACCCAAAGCTCCTGCATGTACCAAAAATGATTTTCCTGTACTAGACTCAGATACAAAGACATATTTTACACATAAACAAATTTAAAGCAAAGCCAAACTCTCAAAAAACATATGCGAATGCTGTAGGAATAACCTCCATGGAGTCAGGGATATTTCTAAATACAGTAGATCAGCTCCATGGACAGATATATAGTTGTATAAAACTCAGTATGACCATGTAGGGACATAGCAGCTTCAGCTCTGTGAACTGAGACAAGGTGAGATGCAGTACTGAGGCTCAGACACAAGAGAAATCATAGCCCGAGTGCCTAAAACCATGTTGTAACTGAGAAAACAGACGGAAGAGCTTGATCTGGACTGCAGCTAAAATGCATGTTAACAATCTCTGCTGAGCTGTCCATGACAATAATGTGAACACACTGCCCACTAAAACACTGTTTCAGGGTTTTGAGGCAATCTCAATTGCTCTGTTTCTATTACAACGGCCTATAACCTAACTCTAAGCTTACATCAGGCTTCCCAGATTTTACGATTATCACTGACTTCCGCATTACGATTGGTTACAAGAATTCAGTCTATGATTGGTTAGATCCTTACTGTGTTGGAGTTGTTCTAATGGAGTGTCCTGATCAGGAATGGGAGCAAAATTACCCTCCAAAATACTTGCCACATTGCATAATGTGAAAAAAAGAATCTCTTTATTCTGACAAGAATAAAAATGAGGTGTGTACATGATACAACTTTATTCCAACTCAGCTATTATTCTGATAATTCATGGAATATAAGGGTTCATACAAATGCATCTAATTAGTCATTAATCAGAGTATTAGGAAGAACCTGGTGCCATCAGGTTTCAGGTATTTAATGTTAAACATTTTCTGCTCAAAGCTGTTTTTAGACTCTCCAGTATATCATTTTCCCCCCCAGGGCCATTGATTTATGGGCATCCTTGTAATTTAGCTCATTTTCTCACACACAATGTTTATAACCCTTCTCATGTCCTCATCTCTATTTTTTGTCATGTAGACAACTTGAGTTGTTGTCATGGTGACGAAATAACCTTCTTCCTATCTCAGCTCCTGACGTCACTATTTATTTATTTTTTGGTTCTAGCAGCTTTCTAAACTGAATTTACCGCCTGAGAACCAATCAAAATGTGTAGAAGGGGTCAAGATTAAACACCTGCTCCAGCACCGTGTCAGTGGGAAAGCACTATATATGTGTGCTCATTAGATATGAGTGTGTGCATGTGTGTGTATGTGTGAGAAAAAGAATCAGGCGTGTCACTCACAGGCAAATAGCTGGTAATAATTAGGCATCCCTTTGGATCAGACTGCCGCATTTCTGAGGCTCTGCTGCTGGGTTCATGCGCCACAAAACACCCTCCTCCTACACAAACACAAAAACACAGTCGATATTATGGATTTACAATTAGCCAGGTCCTGTTGCTTTTTCAGCTTTAGGCTACTCTGTTGATATCTACATGCAACACCGTGTTCATTCCAAAAATAGGGCAGCAGTTGTGCTCCTGTGACAACAAAAAATGTTAGTCTTGGAATAAATGTAATTTTTTTTTTTTTTTAGTGCTATTGTCACAGTCAAGTCAGAGTCACCTCACAAGGTGAAAAAAGAAAGAAGAGGAGATGATGCAAAAGGAAAAATAAATATGATGGATTTTTGACTTGGAAAAAAAAAAGAGAAAACAGGCACAAAGATATTGTGAAATGACACTACACTTAAAATAAGGTCAACTCCAGACTGTATATGTACAGTCCAAATGTACTGTATATGTTCCAAATGTAATTTTTTCCTCACACATATACACACACACACACACAAAACGTTAAAAGGAAAGTAATACAGAAAAAGGTAGCAAATTTTGATTTTATTTAATATGATCACAAAACATTGTAAGTTTGACAAAATATGAGGGATATGTATATACAGTATATATATATATATTCAGAATTATATATAATTTTCACCAAAATCTCACCCATCAGTACCATAAACTAACATTTGACAGGAACAACCCGTTCCAGAATCTACTGTTCAAAAAAAGGAAAAAAAAAAAAAAGGAAAAATGTAGTCCCAGTTTGACTAAATCCATACATACAGTATATACATACGAGGGCTATTTTGTATACTTGCCAAAATCTCTGATTCCATTTACATTTCTAAACTTTTAGACAAATTATTTAAAAAAAAAAAGTTTTTTAGAAAAATATACCTTTTTTAAATGACTTATTAATTGGAGCTTTTAATTTATTGAATTACATTATTATTTAACCTTCCTAGAGACAGGGGTGTAGGAAAGGATGAAAATTATAATCAAGTGAAAGTATAACCTTTAAAAGTGCAAGTATGCAACCCAAAATATACAAGAGTGAAAGTAAAAAAATACCCATTTATTAAAACTTAAATGTCGTTAAATGGCAAAAAAAACAAAAAACAAAGAAGATTATGATGTCAAGTGCAAAGTATTTTTTTTTACTTAACTAAATAATAATATAATATAATCTCTGCTGGTTATATGAAGGAATAACTTTACATAATGTACTGTAATATCCAGCCCAGACATTTCACTGCTAAGCTACAAGACGGTCCCCGATGGCCTCTAAAAAGATCACTAGCAAAACATGCATGTACCTTAAACTGCAACAAGGCTTAACATCAAGTTCAAGGTATATGCATATACCTTGAACTTGATGTTAAGCCTTGCAGTTTGTTCTGAGTTGAATTCTTTGAAGCCATTTATTCTGTGGAATTTTATGCATATGACCTTTCTTTAATGTCGTTGCCTTTGCCTAGCCTTTTGGACTTGATATTTCTGTTTTCTGGTATTCTGACCATGGCTTGGCCTGTGCATACAATTTTGATTATGTTTACCTGGTACTTTATCTGACCTCTAATGTTTTGAGCCCTGTCATTTGTACTACTAAAGCTGAAGTGTAATATTTCTTTATTAAAAATGAACACTCACCCATTTGCTAATACCAATAAGGAATTCTCGATGTCTTTACCCATGCACCATCTGAGAATTATCCCGGAAACAGTCTGCTTTGGCGAAATCAAGATCCATTCAAAATCCATTGCAGATAATGCACTAACCTTTCGTACTCTGGCTAGAGAAAGCAGGTGGATTGAGCCATTAGCACCTTTTTTAGACAAGCCCTCAATGAAGCACTTCAATCTGGCACAGATGACTCATCTCTTTCAATCTTTTCAAGGCCTGTAAACCTTGTCAAAATTCAAGCTCCAGTCAAAGGAACCTAACCATCATCAAAGAATCGGAACCCATACGAGTTATTCCGCTGATGAGGAGCATCAAAGGGTACAGTCCTGTTCAAAAGTTAGTACCCCCTCTTTTAATTGGCTGATTCTGTGTAAAGACAACAAAAATTATATGACCATAGCGGGTCTTAATGTTAGGAAATACAAACTCAGATCAATAACAACATTTAACTTTTTTCACCATGTCATGATTTATTTAACCAAAAAAAAAAAAAAAAACATGTGGGCAATACTACAGTAAGTAGCCCCATGATAGAATAGCTTGGATATGAACCTTGTAGAAGCAAAAAGTAATGACCTAATTAAAGCAATTACTTGAAGTAATTGGTTCCTATATGACTTTATCAGTCCTTCAAATTATTATGGAGAAATGTTGGCTCATTCATCTTTACAAAGTTGCTTCAGTTCCTTGACATTTTTGGGAGTTCGCATATGCACAGGTTCCACCACATCATTGACCCCAATTGGCTTGAGGTCTGGACTTCGACAGTGGACTTCGCCATTTCCAAACCTTGAATACTTTTATTTATCATGCACTTTGATGTAGCTTTACAGGTGTGTCTCACATGCGATTTACAGGGCAGCAAACTTAGGAGATTTACCACCAGCTGTATGGTTATTCTCCTCACCTTTTTGCTACACAGTACAGGTAAGAATTTAAAACTACTTTCAGCCCTGGACACTAACTTGCAGTTGCTATCTGTTGGTCCCCGGCTCCGCCAGGTACGGTTAGTTAGTTTTGGCAGACACGGAAGAATATGTCGGTGGAGAAAAATAATCGCTTAAATCAAAGCTGTGCCCTCATGCCTATAACTGCATCACAATCGTGCTGATAACCAGCACGACAGCACTCCCTCTCGTGTGATATTGCTTAAATATATTTACTGATGCATTAGAAGTGTTTAATTCTCATCTATCCTGAACAATAAAGCACATAGAACTTAATAAGTTCATTCTGTAGTTATAAATCATCTTAATGTAATGAACTCTACAAACTCCCAGACTGATTACCGCCCACACTCAGCACACTAATATAACCCACTTCATCAGTTTTTGCTTGCATATGAAATCATGTTTTTCCTTTGTTATTCCTGCTGATTGCATTTGTTGTGCAAATGTGACGTTTGATCCAGACAGCTAGTAACCTATTTCTGAGTGATGTTCTCTTGCTTGTTGGTGCAATATAATCTGAAATGACTAAAAATAATCATTGGAGGAGAAATGTTTTCTCGCTTGTGTTAAACAGAGTTGTTAATTTTGTATCAATGCTGCTAAGTAAGTGCTGTTTTCACTTAGGTTGTTCACAGGGTTGTCTTACCACCCTAGGTAATTGGTTTTTACAACTCATCAGCTGGGACCTCCACAGAAGTGCACTTATAACAATATCATAGCACGTCATAAGTAGCAAAGATGGCTAAGATTCGACTGTATAATTACGAGAAAGAGAATTGGCTTAAGCAGACAGCTGGTAAAACTGTTCCGAATGTAACAAATAAAACTCTTTAAAATATATTTCAGCCTGCTCTTATTTATTTATTCATTCAGCTCCTCTCCTACACATGTATGTACAGTATGTAGTATATACTGTATACAGTATATGGATTAAAGAAATTCCAATCTGTACTGTAGCTATCAAAGTTATTATATTTACTGTTTTGTTTTGTTTTTTTACTTGATTTGAAGGGGTAAATACAACCCTGCAAAACTCAAAAACAATTCAGTATATAAATGTCAGCTCGGACCTTAGTGAATGAACACTAAAAATAGGCAAAATTAGCCAGAATATTCTAGTGTACATTTCAATAGAGTGATGCTGAGTAGTTGGATGTTCATACATAACCATACCAGAATGTGTTGTACAGTTACATGCTTGAAAATATTTGAGAAACCCTGGCTTAAAATTCCTAACTGGCTTCACGGTTGCTGGTAACAGTTTATGGTAAATAAATTGCTTTATACAGCAGTTAGTTCTGGGCCACTAATTTGATTGGTCAAGTGGTGTTCCGAGAGTGCTCATACTTAATGTAACCGCACTGGGACATTTCACTGTGTGTGTATCACTCTGCTTGCCTGTGTTTGCCACTTAAAATTCCACTTAACAGTTCGAAATGATGACAATACGGTTAGCGACATTACTGCCAGACAGCATAAACCATACTTTCCAGAAATACAACTTGACATAAAATATGAAAGATGAAGAAAAAAGGAATACCAATTTTACCAGAAGCACCCTTAACAGTAATGTACAAATCAGTGTGAGCTAGCTAGGTAGCATGCGCTAAAGTGAGTGTGGCTTCTTCAGGATCCATTTCCGCGAGCACAAAATAAAGGTAGCAGTGACTTGTTGAATGCATTAAATATATATGAAAAATATATTTATGAATACATCAAAAGCCTCATATTGATGTAATAGAAGTTTCCCCTTTGCTTCAAGTGAGCATGTAGATTTGTAGAAGTTGAGGTTGCTATGGTGTGTGTGTGTGTGTGTGTGTGTGTGTGTGTGTGTGTGTGTGTGTGTGTGTGTGTGTGTGTGTGTGTGTGTGTGTGTGTTTGTGTGGGCGATACTGGAATTACTGAGGTGTGCAAAGTGGCTTCACCAAGGTCTATTCCTCTTATCTTAAGAAAACAGTCAGTGCCATTACTGTAACATGCTTCTTTGGAAAGGGCATGAGCGATCACACAGAGAATCAAAATGACAGTGCGGCAAAGTGGAAGATCTTGTTAAAAGACCAAAGCATGCATTAATTACACAGAATAACCTGACCCTTCATTCTCACACCTCCCAGAAGGAATTTTTGGTTGTCAAATGTTGTGGAAACATTCATTTGGCAATATTAAAGACATTGGAACAATGTTTATATCAGGTTGTTGCCAAAATTACTTTGATGAAATTATGCAATGGCAAATGTCACATGACATTGAAATAATGTTGAACTAATGACGCCAGCACAATGTGCATTTAATAGTAGCATTGTTTTTGTCTCTATAATGTGTTACTGGAATTTCCTTCGGGATCAATAAAGTACAGTATCTATCTATCTATCTATCTATCTATCTATTATCTATCTATCTATCTATCTATCTATCTATCTATCTATCTATCTACTGTATCTGTATATCCACGAAACGCTCATACTTCTGTAACTAACTAAGCTAACAGCCAGGGCAGGACTCAAACTCAATTCTTGATGGCAAGAACGCTGGAAGCTAGCCACTGGTTCACTAGGGAACCTTCTATTGATGCTATTAAATACAGTATATGGCTCTGTCAAAGAACGAGAGCCACAAAATAACCTCTTTAAGTCACATACTACACAACTGCAATTTACCAAAACATTAAATCGGGAAGCAGCCAAAAGGAGGGGATAAAAACACCCCATAGGAACCATTCTACAGTATAGCAGTGTAAATACTATCGCAATATTTGAAGTACAAGCAGAGACACTGTAGGTTAAGTATTACTTAAGTAAAAGAAGAAGTTCTCCATTTACAGTTCAACTTGGGTAAAAGTATAAAATTACTCACCTTAAAATTTTACTAAGGATCACTGTGCTCCTATTAGCACTTGAATCTCTCTCTCTCTCTCTCTCTCTCTCTCTCTCTGCTTCCCGACTGTGCACTTGCTACAGTACTTTCGTCATTGTCTGCAAACAAAGCTTCTGATTTCAAACACCTTTTAACATGATTAAGCTTGTTACAGGAGAAACGCAATAACGCATAACTGCCCGCTTTAAATACTACACACACCACTGTGGTTATGTTACGCAATGTGATGCAGTAAAGTAAAGTCTTATGAGGTAGTGGAGTAAAAGTGAAAAGTATATTCTAATAAAAACTACTTAGTTCAAGTACAGATACTTGAAATCTATGCTTAAGTACATTGACAAACTTTGCTTCCTGCTGCTGCTATCACTATCACTGCATTTGAAAGGCCTGATGCATTTTACTGTAATATTTTTGTAAGAAACAGGCTACAACAATCCAAAAAAGCTTTGTGTGAAGCAGCTGTTTATGTCCATGTCTCATATCAGGATTTCTCAACTCTGTTATAACCTTAAGGAACCACACAGGCAATGTGATAATGCAGGCAGAAGATGTGTGAACGGACAGTAAGCATCATAAATGTTATAAATAAAGATTGATATTCTCTTGTTTCGAGGCTGTATTTAAAACGCCGTCCTGGGCGTCATTTATTTATTGTTATCCCAATGTCATTTTATCAAAATAAGTTTCATTTTCAAAACAACATTGCCCTAATGATGTGTTTTGAGTGGATATATAGTGGTAATTATACAGTAATATGACTTCATACAATGGTTTAAAAGTAACGGTTCAGCCAAATATAAATCATAAAAAATGTTCTTGTTATCATAAATGTAAACATTACCCGACTTGTTATCATTAAGCAAAAGCAAAGAAGAAACGTCTGATGCTAAGCCTGCTTTGGCCGAGTGACTTCATTTAAGGTAAAACAACCACAGAGTACATTTTAGGTTAGGACAGCATTGTGTACACTGTGCCCGAGAACTTATTTAGCTTGAAGCCTGAGCCGAGTCACTTTCAAGTAGTGAGACACTAAATGTGTGACTCAGCTCTCTCTAAAAAAAACATTCCTAATGGGAAAGAAAGCCGGCAGTGCATTTCACTTCACACACACACACACACACACACACACACACACACACACACACACACACACACACACACACACACACACACACACACACACACACACACACAGTAGCAGCCTCACTGGTGCCTGGAATCCATCCGTCGAATGGATCCATCAATTTACTCACAATTCCCCTATGAACAAATGAAAATAAATGGCCCATGGATGCAAATGCACCTGCTCAGCAAAATCTCCATCCTTCACCATGTGTATGATAGAAGAATAGACAGATATATAATAGAAGAAAATAAATATTTAGCATGTGAAAGTGTTTGCCAAACTCTGTGTGACTGGGCCATGTCCTGAATATAAATGAAATCTT
This sequence comes from Clarias macrocephalus, assembly GCA_011419295.1. NCBI lineage: Eukaryota > Metazoa > Chordata > Actinopteri > Siluriformes > Clariidae > Clarias > Clarias macrocephalus. The sequence continues at coordinate 17,832 of JAAGKR010006635.1, forward strand.
AAGAGCCTGAGACAAACCAGGGATTTACTATGGATTGGGACCACAGAGAAGAATAAAAAAGTAAAATAACCCTGCCATGTCTCTCTCTCTCTCTCTCTCTCTCTCTCTATATATATATATATATATATGTTTTAAACATCTCTGAACCATTGATGCATGAACTCCAAAAGTTGATGTGCTGGCACCAAGATGTTAGCAACAGATCCTTTAAGTCCGCTACTTTGCAAAGAGGACAGTTTGTTCAGCACATCCTACAGATGCTCCAGTCGACCGAGATTGGGAAATCTGGAGTCCAGGTCAATCCTTGAACGCTTTCATACTTCTGAAACAATTCCTGAATATTTTTTTGTGGTGTGGTAGGGCGCATTATCCTGCTGAAAGAGGCCACTGCCATCAGGGAATATTGTTTCCATGAAGGGATGTACATGGTCTGCAATAATTTTTGAGTAGGTGGAATGTGTCAAAGTAACATCAACGTGAATGGCAGGACTCAAGGTTTTCCAGCAAAACATTGCCCAAGGCATCACACTCGCTCGGCCATATACTGTATATATAAATAAAAAAACATGATTCATCAGACCAGGCCACCCTCTGCCATTGCTCCACGGTCAAGTTGAGTAGGTGCTTTGGGTGGTAGATAGGGATCATCACGTGCACTGACCCATCTGCAACTACACAGCCCCATACACACTAAGCTGGAGAAACACATTTATGTTTTTGGACATTTTTTTCCCCGCATGGCATTAACCTTTCCAGCTCTTTGTGCTACAGTGGCTTTTCTGTTGGATGGGACCAGACGAGTTACCCTTAACGGTCCCCATCCATCGGGGAGCTGTGGGCACCTATGAACATGTTGCCGCTTTACAAGTTGTCTTTGCTTGGATCACAGTATGTAGTTATACAAACACCCAGTTACAGACACCCTTATCCAGGGTGACTTACATTTTTATCTCATGTAAAAATTCTCACTGCCTTGCTTGGTGGTCAACTTGGTGGTGTGGGATTTGAACCTGGGACCTTCTGAACCGTAGTTCAATGCCTTAACCACTGTCTATGTCTAAAAAATATCTATTTATCTATCTATCTTTTTAATTTCTTTTTTGGGCATGGACTATGCAGTAGTAACTGTGTTACTTTAGAGCAAAAAAAAAAAATTCTCATAAATCCTCATATTCTGAATCTAACCTGAAATGTTATGACACTTAAAATAATGCTTTTGGCTCAACCACAGTGTTTATACTTTGAATCACACTGCTGAGCAACAATACACACACCCTTAATACAATATTTATATTTTCTCTACAAATTCAGTCAAATATGGTTTTGGTTATGCATTTACGGGTCAATGGTCACTGCATTGTTGTTTCAAGATGCTGTGAGCCCATACTTAGCTTTTCAACATTTGATCTGGGTCTGCAATATCTCTACCAAGCAAACAGAAAGCAACTGCATAAACATTTTTATTTGCCTTTTGTCTTATTTTGATTTTTACCGTTCAGGATTTTAGGGCTGAATCATCTGTTAGTCTGTATTATACTTGTCCTTGTTTCAAGGATGTACTGTATGTTTAAAGTGTTTGTAAACATCAAAGATAAATTTACATGTACATTTATAGCATTTGGCAAAACGCCCTTATCCAGGGAGACTTACGTAAGTAACATTGCATAAGTTTCTAACATTAGATACATTCCTATACTGGTTCACTAGGTTACTAACCATCAGTACCATCAGTCTAAACCGTTACTGTACTGTAGGTGTTGCAGTTACACAATATGCACAGAGAAAAGTGGAATAAAAGGATTTATATATATAAAAAAAGAGTGACAAAAAAGGATAGTCTGTCTAAAATCAAAATGCATTCAAGAAAATCTAACTAGAACCTGCTGGATGGCCGACTCACTCACTCACTCACTGTCTATACAGTTTTATCCTGTATGCAGGGTCGCGGGGGCCGGGAGCCTATCCCAGGAGACTAAGGGCAGGGTACGCCAGTTTATCACAGGGCACACACATACTCACACGCTCATCCACACACTACGAGCCAATAGCCTAATCTGCATGTCTTTGGAGTGAGGGAGGAAACTGGATCCCCGGAGGAAACCCGTTAAACACGGGGAGAACATGCAAACTCCATGCACACAGACCTACAATAAGGCATTCCACAGAATTCAGAATCTGGGCAAAAAAAATCCTTAACACAACCAACCATATTTAATGTTTGTATGGCATTTCAGTCTTAGACTCAAAGTGGTCCAAATATACAGTACATGAGGCATGCTATCTATGCTATTCTATCCTGAATTGTGTTCTATGTGGAAGAACAGACCGGTTCAGCTTGCCAAGATGAAAACTGATGTCTTTTTTCTGTGCTAGAAGCAAATGAGGAAATTGATGCCACTTTACTTTTCTATTGCAGATTATGAGTAAAGAAAACAAGGGGAAGAAATACTCCAAATAAACGAATGGGGTGTTTAAGGAGAAACTGCATGGAGACTTGGATTAATATCAGATTAGCTCAAGTCTCAAGAGTGTACTGTATGTTGAGTGCGAGAAACTGCAGTGAGTGTTTGTGATGGTATATTTGAGGAAGGAAATGGGCTTGTCAAATACAAGATCTAATTGGGCAAACACTCTAACACATATGCACACACATGCACACAGAAGCAGCTGTCTCAAAATGTCTTTGATCCATAAAACATGAAGTTCATTAGGTGCACACACACACACACACACACACACACACACACACACACACACACACACACACACACACACACACACACACACACACAAACGCGCACTCATATAGTGCACCAATTAAACATTTCATGAAACAGGAAGGAAACATCAGCTGTTTGTGGATATGATACATTTATGAATTAATCTTTTTTTGAGAACTCAACGACTGGAGAGGTTTTTTTTACATTTATAAAAATGTTAAAAAGTTTAACTTCCCAGCTGTTTTTGTTGGTTCTGGAGTTGTCATTACTCACTTGACATACTCCTCCACTTACTGCATTCGATTATTCAAATACCTGCAAGACATTTGACTAACCAATGAGAAACACCTAAAGAACACATCATTTATTGTTACATTTTCTTTCACACCTACGGCCGACAGAAACGACAAGACGAACATTGCAAAACACCAAATGAAGCAGTTTGTACAGGTGTTAATAATAGAAAATGATGTTTCTACATTCTTGTGATGAGATACTGCGTCATCCTCTTAACCGGTCTTATGGTTATATATTTTCTAGCACTTCTCTCTCACTGAATAACCCATGCTCTACTCTGGAGTGGTACATTTTATAAAGCGTGAAGTTCTCATATAAAGGTTTATAGGAGGTTTAAAAGGTTTTACTATGATGCACTGAAAAATGATTTTACTGTTAAGCAGCAAGCAGCATGACTTTCACCCAAACCCATATAAATAAAACAAAATCTATTAAATACTTCTAGATGTGCCACCTGCATCACCAAAGTCGGATTACTGGATTTTATCTTGGAGACTGAAGATAAACAACAATAGAGCTCTTGATTGTCAAGGTAGACAGCTGTGGAAACTTAACCACACTAATCCTTTTTAAAAAATTCCTTCTCTCCAGTCGGAGAATGATTGAAGATTCTCGGTATTCAAAGCAAAGGCTGTTCAACTTGGGTCCCCTCTGGTAGGCCATCTATCTCACTTATCTCAGGAGACCATTCAGGTTTGTTGTGAGGTTGAGCGCTGCTGATATGTCAAGTTGTTCCTATGCATTCTCTGGATCTTATGTGATGAGGTATTGAACAGTTCTATAAGCAATATGTTGTTCCTGATGTACCCTCAAAGAGTGCTATTCAGAGTATGGTACAGAAACTGGAAACGTTGGGATCACCGATTTCTTCGCATGGCGAAGGTTATAGGAAAATTTTGCAGGATACATAAGGTGACGTGCAACTTCATCAGCACTGCATGTAATGCAATCTATTACACATATGTCAAGGTATGGAATGTATTATTTTGGTTCAGACTGCCTCATCATAGCGAGAGTTATTACAGAATATTCAGGGCCTCTTCCGAGTGAATCACCCTGTACTGTACGTCTTCATGTTGAAGAATAACTGCGCTAATTTCCAGTGTTTCTTCTCTCTGAAGGTATATGTGGGTCTAAACCAATGCCAAATGCTTTTTTAAATTACTCTAAACATATATCAAAATCAACAATGAAGCGATTGCAGAAACGTAAAACTACTGCGCTGACAATAAAGCAATTGTCTCAAATGTTCTAATCCTTTTTCTCAATACAGATTAAAAAAAAAAAAAAAAACGGCTTAAAATTGCTTAAAAACCGGAATATCTGGCACTGGATGATCTGATGAATAAAAGCCCTGAGAGAAGAATCAGCCTTGAAAAATCCACTCAATCATCAGCTAACATAATAATTGATATTAAAAGATTATTACATTTCCAGGCAGCACTCTGGCCTTGATGTGATTCTTTAATCATTCCTAACATCTGGAGCTACGTGTACATGTAAAATGATGTCTCAACTGCTTTCATTAACGCCACCTCACATTTCAGCAAACATACACTCTTCATCTCTCTATCCCACTCCTCTCTCCTCTGTTCCTCTCCCCTTCCTCTGACTTCCATTAGCTTCCTAACAAACATCACAGCCCAAACAATGTGTGCACTGCAAGCATGTTTGAAGAGCTGCAACTAAATGCTCTCAACAGATCTCTTCTTTAACACACCGTCTCAATGGTTATCCTCCAAACTACATAATATTGTACTACAAAGCCAATCTGTTTCTTACTAATACACTTTTTGTAACACAGATATGCAAAAAGCACAATTTCCTGTCATTTAATTAAAAGGTTAATGTGTTGGGTGGTTGCTGGAGGCCGTAACAACGCTGGTGGGAAAGAAGAGACACTGCAATTCATTTAACTAAATTAGGTAGCTAGCAGAATGACAATAGATCACAAAAAAAAAAAGAAAAAAAGAATTGGATTTATCTGTGGCAAAAAACAAACAAACAAAAAACATCAACAATGAGGTATTAATAAAAAGTAATTAGATTTTTTTTATTTGTCTGCTTTCCTGTTTCTACTTTCGCTGCATTTAAAATGGTAAACATTACTGGCTAACTGGCTATATAGCATCTGGGTTAAGCGCTAGGCTAACACCCATTAAATTGATAGCTCATTATGGCTAGCAATGACAACAGTACTCTTTAAAAATAATTACCACCCAGGTAATTAAACTTAAACCTCCACCTTGTTTCAGGACCAGAGAAACTTAGATGATCACAACCACTGAATAAATAATCTTTATTTTTTAATATCTGCTTGGTTTCCTTTTCTATTTGATTACATATACAGGGTATATGTAATCAAAATGGCCCACCCTGTATAATATGTTTCATTCTTTGGTGGCATGGTGGTTTATCGGTTAGCACTGTTGCCTCACACAACGGGTTGGTCCCTCCAGGCATAATGGGGAGGTTTACTGACATTTCTAATTTGCCTGTTGTCTGTAATTAGGTGTGTGTGTGTGTGTGTGTGTGTGTGTGTGTGTGTGTGTGTGTGTGTGTGTGTGTGTGTGTGGGTGTGTGTGTGTGCTTGTGCCCTGTGATGGGATGGCACCCAGGTTGTCTCCCGTCTTGTGCCATGATCTCCCTGACACAGGTTACACAGGATAAGTGGTATGGATGGATGAATGGATGGATGTTATGATATTCAATTCCTTCATTCTTTTGAAGGTAATAAAATATTAACTCTATATGAAGTATAAAGAACCAGAAAGTGTCTGTAAACTTTTGGCCATCTGCAGTTTTGCAAAATTTTCAGACATTTTTTTATTTATTTCAACATACACAACTTATTAACAGATTGATAAATGAGGCAGAATGTTGCTATGATGTTAAGTCAATACTGCACAACAACAGACCAGCAATTATACACAATACCAATAACAAAAAAGCATTGTTGTGTTCAAATAAAACTTGCAAATTTGTGCTGATTTACTACCAAGACATTCATTCATTCATTCATTCATTCATTCATTCATTCATTCATTCTTCAGTCTCTAGGAGCTACTTTATTCTGGTCAGCGTAATGGAAGACCCAAAAGAACTAGATTGAAGCTGGGAATACACCCTGGATGGTCTGTCAGTTTATCTCCCTGGATGGGCTATCAATTCACAATACACTCACACATTCACATAGTTACAGGCAATTGTCCACATGTCCACCTACTGCATCTGTTTTGGGAGGTGGTGGAACTGGTGAACTGGTGAGTTTAGTTGGATAGCTGAAATTAGCATCTAGCTATAACCAAACTTGTAAACTAAAAACTAGGTTTGAAAAAAAAAATAGACTTTGTAAATCTGTAACTACGAAAAAAAGTACTGTGCAAAGGAAATATATGGTTTGGCAAGTAAGCATAAATAAACTGGACCACACTCTCACTATATCATCATTTATTCCAAATATGTATTTCCCTTGATCACAATTTCTCTATATCCATATGCCAGATTTAACTATCTGCCGCTAACATGCTGTCTATCAGCTATGAATAGTGGCGATGTACAGTAGGAGCACTACTCAATCTCCCTTTCTAATAATCAGAGGCAAATTCTCCAGGTAAAAAGCCTAAAGCACTAAAGCACAATGAATTTGAATTGATTGAGGAAAAGTGGGAAGGGAAAAAGAGATTCACTCATGAAGAAGGTCGATCGTTAGCACAAGCAGATTGCTCAGGGTTCAGCTGCTGGCAGAGAACATTAATAATGCAAGACAAAGCTATGTTTCATGGCTGATATTTTCCCCATTTTTTTCCTATGTTAAGCTCTTCCAACATAGGCAGAAATTTAAACACAGAGGGTTAAAACTGCAGGTTAGTGCAATCTGACAGCATTCGCCCCTGCACTGTTGGACAGCCGATGTCAAGTCAAATCAATTTGAGCTTTTCCGTCATCTCAGCCATGTACTCTAAATTTATTAGGGGCAGTGGTGGCTCAGTGGGCTAAGGCACCGAGTTAATGGTCGGTGGTTCGAGTCCCAGCTCCACCAGGTTGCCATTGTTGGGCCCTTAACACTGGGGAGCTGTATCATGGCTGACCCTGTGCTCTGACCCCAGTTACGCTGGGATATGCGAAGAAGGAATTTCACTGTGCAGTTATGTATATGTGACAAATAAAGGCTTAACTTTAATTTATTAGTGTACATGAAATGACGTCCTCCACGGACCATATGGAGCAACATAGATAGGAAGCAGCACATTCAGAAATCAGACAGACACAAACACATTGGGGAGACACAGCATCATTAACAGCATGCTGTGGTGTGGATCTGGGCACATGGGCAAAAAGTTGCATTATCTATATAAAAATTTTTTTTGTGCAAATATGTGATATTTGTGCAATGGTCTGGTATCTCCCACAACATGCCCAGTGTTCCCAGAATAGGCTCCAAAACCACTGCAACCCTGAACAGGTTAAAGTGTTTAATGGAAATGAATGAATCAATCAAAAAAAGAACAGATTTTAGAACTTATCCAGGCAGGCTTATCACCCAATCACTTTTAGCTCTTTGTAAAAGACATTCTTTATTATTATTATTCTGCTACAAATGTCTCAACTGTCTATGTTCTGTTCGGGTTAAATCGACCCTTTCACTGAAAGTGAAACTAAACCTGACTTTTACCTAACTTGACGTTTTAAGTACATGGCACAGCTAATACTGAGTGATGTTTTTTATAGCAAACTGTAATCATATTATTTGAGCCACATTTTAAAACAATTGTTAGAAGTTTACAGTGTTACCACTGACTTTATTTGAAATAAAACTGTATGGCATTTAAAAATGATTATGAATCATTATGAAGACTGCATCTTCATTCAAGGTTTTCATTTACAGATCTGTAAATGGAAATCAGTATGCATATTATGACAGAACTTAGAGACAATTTCTCGAGAAATTGTGACATAGGGACACACAGATGCATCTGCTTTCCTGGGCCAACAGTGATAACGGTTTATTTGCAGGCCATAGAATCTGAAATCTGGTCATTCTCTTATACAGTATGCGTTTGTCTGTGTGTTTGTGTATGTGTGTGTTTGTGGTGTTTGTTTGAAACAATTGTCTTTTGGTTTTTGGAGCAATAATGTTACCTGACATGAATGTGAAAATCCCTTTTTTTTTTTTTTTTTTTGTCAGGTCCCAAACAAACCCTGATAGCTCCCAAATGGACTGGCTAATCTACTCAATTTAAAATGTACACAAGGCAGAAGACCAAATATAGGTTTTCTGGGTATGTGTACAAAGTTGAGAGTACTGTACATGGGCAAGAGGGATAGAAAGGTAGTTTTTTTTTTTTTTTTTTTGCTGAATCAGTGTGTATCCACTGTAGAAACCCATTATATGAAGTTAATTTGGCAGTGATTTCAGGACTATTTTTAAAGGGGCTACAGTATTCATTTTTAAACAACACGATTAATACGGTGGTATAGTTATCAATTGATCTTATGCATCTCATTTTCAGACTGGACCAAAAACAAGGGACCTAGGAGTTCTAGCAAAGTGGATTGACTTGGGTATGAAATTGATGATCATTACTCGAAAATGGTTTATTTTACAGACGGGAAGTTATACTAACTAGCACAAAGTGTTAGATGTGAATGAAAAAACAAATTGGCTAAACCACCAGAACAATACAGTGTCTGAGTACTATGATGATGTAATGAGGGGACTGTCGATATTGCCAACGAGATCGCCACCATTACCACTGTTATATTTTCTTTACCATTAATATAAATATATACAAGCTTACATTTACCCTGCGTTCACACCGAACGCGGCGAGAGCGTCAAAACGGCCGGAAGTCATTAATTTTCAATGGGAGCCGGCGTCGAAGAGCGGCGCGGCGCGGTGAGAGCGGCGAAGAGAGTTGAAATCAGCTCAACTTTATGGTAATGAGCTATGATGCGGGTGAGCGGCAACCAATAAAAAATAGAGGTCCTTTGCTTGAAAGGATTCCGTGGAAAGCAGTCCTGTAACTTTTCTTACGGCTACATTAGTTCCCAGGCGAAATGCTCGTTGCATTAAACTTGCACTTTAAATAGCCTAGGAGAGTTTGTAATTCAAATTAATGTTATTTTAATTAAAGACAAAGTCTAGTAAGTGATTATAATAATGTTATAATAATACGAAATATAATATAATAATAATTAAAAAAAGTAAATATTAAATTAGACTAGCAATTCACAATGAACAGAAGCCACACCATACAAATGTCTTATAATTTGTTTATTTCTACAATACAGTTCTTTCTATCAATAAATTTCTTGTTTTCTTCCACATTTTGGTCAGTCTCCACAAGATCACCAAGCTTGATTGCTTTGCGGCCCCTTTAAATACAAGAAAGGCATTCGGTCTACTTCAGAGCGGCGAAGCGCGGCGACAGGCGTCGGCGACAGGCTCGGCGGCAGGGCGGCAAGAGTGAACTTTGACGCTCTCGCCGCGTTCGGTGTGAATGCAGGGTTAGGCAGATTTCAGTTTCTTGTGAATATTTCAAAAAAAAATAAAAATAAAAAAATTTCTTTCAGTTTTAAATAAAAGATTCTCCAATAATAAGGATCAGCTGAGCATGATAAAGCCTGAAGGGACTGTCGATACTGCCAACAAAATACAATCCTTTCAGCCTTATTTTGCCTGACTAGAAAAGGCAATTCAGCTCAGGCAGGATGCGAGACTGCTGATTAAAAACAAAGATGAGGCCATGGCTTTGATCAACCCCTGCAGCTTCCCGGCCTGCTAATGGATTCCTCCTTTAACAAGGTCGATCTCATGAGAAGTAACATTTGCTGCTAAGCACCAAACTGATTTTGTTTTAGGCAAGTTTAACTCCTTGTTGGAGCTTGATGTTTTGGGATTCTATGTATCATCAAATGATTGCATTTTTAAACAGTAAGATGAAATGTTATTAGTCAAAATATGGAAAGAAAGTACAGTGGCACCTTGGATTGTGAGTAACGTGGTTTGCATGTGCTCCGCAAGACGAGCAAAATTTTTTAAATAAATTTTGATTTGGAAAACGGGCAAGTCTTAGTTTATGAAAACAGAGGTTCATGTATCATGCATGTGCTTCTTGTTTTGACGCTGGGCGTCACGTGATTAAAACTGAGCCAATAGTTTTTCTCTCTTGCGAACTTCGGAATTGTGGGTAAATGTCTCCCCTGCTCTAGTACGCGTCTCTCACAGGTATAATCAACATCTGTGCATTCGTGTACTGTTTTTACTATAACACTGTAACCACGTGTGTGCATGTAAAACATGTTTTATTTTGTGTTTGTGTGCGTGAAAGTCATCATTTCACGCACATGTACTGTTTATTATAACACACGTGTGCACGCGCATGTAAAGCAAAAGCAAGAGGTTAAAGATACATTTTCTCTCTGTCTGTGTCAGTCGGCACTGCACTTTGTGTGTGCACGTGCTCCTTCCCCTCTCCTTACGCCTTTACACACACCCCTCCTCCTCTCGCCTTCACACAAACAAACACACACACACACACACACACACACACACACACACACACACACACACACACACACACACACACTCTGACTGAGACACTGCTCTGTCGCGATTCTTTTCAAAGGTAAACTGCAGGTTAATTTGTTTTATTTTTACTTTACAGCAGTGATTCCGTTAATTTGTGCTCACTCGAGTGTCATTAGCGATGTTCCTTGTTAATTTTCCCAATAAAACAGTGTTTCCGTTAATGTGTGTGTGTGTGTGTGTGTGTGTGAAACTCAAATAATAAGGAGGAAGGTTTACTGTGTATAATGAGAAGAGGGAGAGGGGAGGGGCTCATTCCTCCTCTCCTCTTACTTCAGCTTCACACACACACATGCACAAACACTGTAGAATGAATAATTTGAGTTTTCATTATTTCTTAGAGAGTGTTAGAGTGTTTTGATATAAGAGCCCGCTTCCGGAACAAGGTATGCTCGCAATCCAAGGTTCCACTGTAGGGAGTTTTTTTCTTTTTGCTTTTGCTCCTTTTGTTCCTGTTGAACACATCAGTCAACAGTGTTTCTCTAAAAATGGTGGCCAGGTTAGAGCCAGGGTCCTAGCTTTATTCTCAACCCACCTCATTTCTTATCTGGTCTTTAGGTGAGCCAGACTTTTAATGTACTGAACAATAGTTCTCCAGGCTTCCTTAAGGATTTATTTACTCTCATTTTCAGTTCAGTCACTTCTCCTCCCCAATTTCAGAATCTTTTTTGTTCGTTAAGCCACACAGTGATCTATGAATCATTCAAGCATAGAAATATGTCTAACCTAAGGCATGAACCAGTGAGAAACAGGTGCAAATGATAACAGATTATCAGGCCATGTGATTGGTATACTGGTAATGCTGAATGTTAAGTGGCTGGACAAGACGAGAGGGGAAATGAGGTTGCTGCTGAGGTTGTTCCATAATTTTAGAATTGTATCTTTAGACACTTTACAATTTTTTGTATGCATAATTCAACACCTAGAATTTCAAAACCATAAGACTATGTAAGTAATTCCAGTTGTAAAATCATAAAATAATTTTCATTTAAAAATCTACATACAATGTACTATATGATTAAAAGTTTTGCCTCCTGTAATAAAAAATTGTTGTGAGGTTTACAAATTTTACACAATATAACTACATTACTGATCAATTAAAGGCAAAAACCAGTGTCACTCTCTAGCTAGACAGTTATACTGTAAGTAGTAAATTTTTATGATATATGTGAGGAATCATATCTCCCACATGACAGGCTAAAACATAAAGTCACTCTACAGTCCTAAAGTATAGCGAAGTGACTAATGTATTCTATTTTACTGCAGACTTTTCTCAAAAATAATCCCTTTTATTTACCTTTACACTTGGCTGAAAATGTCCTTTGTATCACCTTCATGACAAAAGCAATGACATCAATGAGAGTATTGCCATGATTATGAAAAAATCTTCATACTGTAACTATGATATATATAAATAAATGATTGTATAAATATTTAGCTGTTTTTCCTCTTTTTTTACCCCCCCAAAAAAACTGAAGTAGAGTAGAATCCCTTTACTGGATTGATGCCAACAGAGCTATTCATATTATAGCACAGGTCAGTTAGATCTCATTTGCCCAATTGATATTCACAGTTTGTCAAATTGCCGACAGTTCAAAAAGTTCTTTGTTGATAATGTATCCTGTTAGCCCCAATCCCACAAGCAAATAAAGTGCAACGTGTGTGTTTCAAATGTATTTCATACAATAAAACAAAATAAATGAATGAATGAATAAATAAATACATACACATTTAGATATAACTTGGTATTTGCAGCGCTTTATGAATATTAATGTTCTACCACAAGCACACTTTGTGTATGAATATCGTACAGATACTGTATATTTGAACATGCTATAGGTCAAAATCTCTACTACACTAAGTGAATAAGATCAATATTTAATTTACTTTACCTCACTTTTAAACTTATTGAGCATAGCCGACTTTATGTGCACTTTAGTGCTTTATAAGGCTCATGAAACAGTCCTAGTCGCTCCTCTTCTCAGGAATAGATAAAAATTTATCAGGCTTGCAAGGCACTGTTGAAGGGTCTTCTTGTGTTCTACTACTGTACATTGTGTGTATTCAGTATTGACAAGTACAGCTGTTTAGACAGCATTTCAGATAGAAAGTCTTTGCCTCTTTTCATAATTTGAAAATATATCAGGGTGTCACAATGAGTGGCAGGATACAGGAACCCTAATTTGATTACCATCTGTGCAAAGTGTTTGAGCCTGGATGGATTTTCGTCAACTTCCCAAAAACATCCAGAATAAGCTAATCTTATTTATGTTCTTTAAATATATATAAAGAATAATTAAACAAGCAGCAGAATTCAATATGCTTTAAAAATTAAACATGTGGGGAAAAATGGATTCAGATACATAATTTGTAATTCACATCGAGTCCAAAAACTATTTTTAAACGATTTATTACATTTGATATATGATAGAAATGCACCGGACGATCAGCCAGTGATGGGTTTTTCAGCTTGATCAGCCATTACTGATCAGCCTTGTGTATAACCAATTCTGTGTTGAATGGAAAAACCTTCCAAATGGTGCAACAGATCCACACTTTATGGTGTTATATTGTCAAAAGTTGAAAGCATGCATTAAAAAAGCCTACTATCTGCTTTTTTCATCAAACTCTGCAAGCGAATTAATCCCAGTGAGCATCATGAGCGCTAATTAGTCTCGAAACACTTAGAAGCCACCCGTGCTCGTGTCAGAAGCCTGCATGTTCACAACTACTCAAAATACGCTTAAGATTTCTTGAGGTCTTTCTTGAGTCTTTCGAGGTGGTAAAACATTGCAGTTTCTTCATAAAAATAATACAGGTGGAACACTCTGACCTATTCACACATTGGTTGAAGTGAATTATTTACTACTATTATTTTTACTTTATTATTGCTATTATTTGAGTTTGCTAATTATTTTTTAATTTTATATATTAGATAAAATTTTTATAAAAATGTAACTTTGTGTTAAATTTAAAGTTAAATGTTAAATGATTCTATTTTGTATTGTTTAAGTGCTGCACTTTGTTTTTAAATGAGAAAATTTATGTCATAGGGAATGGGCTTCATTTAATTTATTATGTTCAATTCAGTTATGAAGCTACTGGATAAAGCTAAGATATGAAATGTTTGAGTTATGACTAAACATTTTATTTATTTATTTATTTATTTATTTATTTATTTATTTACTTTTAAAGGTTCAAGTTCTTAAAATTGTAACAAAATTGGAAAAATATAATTTAAAAATATATATTTGAAAATATTCACAAAATAATAATAGTGAGACTTGCAATAGTAATCGAATCAATACCAAGATATCACAGAAATATCACATCAGGTTCTGTCTGGTGATTTCCATATCTAGCTGTAATGTTGCATCTTGATGGATCTGCACAACAAGATATGGCTGCTGGATGCTAACAGGTATTTTGCATTGCCACTTAATTAAATTAGGGCATGAAAGATTTGTTTTAACCAAGCAGATTGCCCAGAACATCTCAGTTTGGCTCATGGTGTGAAATGAGGCGAGCTTACTCACACATGTCTCACACACTGTTTTAAAACTCCATTAGGAGTTGTCATGTCATTGCATGGAAACGTGCAAGCTGAAGGGAGAAAAGAGAAGCGAATATGTGTGTGTGTGTGAGTGTGTATGAGAGAGATGGAAATCCAGGATAGGTGATTAAAAGTGACTGGAAAGAGTAGGAGAGAAAAGGAAAGAAAGAAAGAGAATGTTACAGGCGGGATGAGGAACATGCATAAGGAGGTTAAATTATGAAACAGATGAACGGGGACAGAGAAGAGAAGAATGAAATAGCACGAACAAGTAGAACTTGATACCAATAGTGTCAAGAGGGAAGCAAAGTCTCCTCACCTCACCAGAAATACCCTTAAAATATTTATCAAACGGAAGGAAAGCTATTGATGAAAAACTACTGCAGACATTTGACCTTGATGTGACTTTGACTCTGTTTGGATCAATTTTAAAATCTAAACAGTTTATCCGCTGAGTACAATGAAAAACCAAAATAAAAGTAAAACCAAGTTTTTTTTTTTTTTGTTTGTTTTTTTGCCGAAACAATATGGTGGCAACATTATGGACGTTGGGACAACATTGGTATTACGTTGTTTTTGAATGTTAGAATTACTTTAATACTTAAATTAGAATTTAAAACTGAAATTAGATTTAATGTTGTCAGAACAATGTTGACTTAATGACAATGAGATAATGTTAAGAGATTGCCCCTAACACAATTTTGCAAATTTATTAATAACAAATCGATGGTCTGAGAGGGATGCTGCGGAGAGAACCCAGAGAACATTTTTTTCTTGCTGGACCACTAGACAACATGCTGTTGAACAGAGAGTAAGCATTACAATAATAAGTGATCCGTGACATGTGATACGTGCACTTTGTGCAGGAAGCTGTTGTGTCCATCTCAAAAAGTTCTAAACCCTTTTAGAATCTTTGGGCACCATAAGTGTGGTCAGATGTTGTGTAAATGGGTGTTGTTTTGATGTTATACACATGACTTCTGTTGTTTTGATGTTGCACACAATCAGCCATAACATATTATGGCTGAGGTTGTACACATTAAATCCACCTATGGTTTGGGTACCCAATATGCTATCAGGGCAGCTCTGGCCCCGTGGGCCATGGCTCTACGGGACCTCTTGAGGTGTGCTGTTGTGTCTGGCACCAGGACGCCATGACAACATATGGTCAGTCAGATTGACTGGTGAATTTGGAGACTGGGTGAACATACTTTAACGTCTTTGCCTGCTAGGCCCTGTACATGGCAGGCTGTGGAGTGATGGGTACTGGAATAACGTTCTGTTATGACCAGCATCAACTTTTCTTTCAGCAATTTGTGCAACATTTCTGGGCTTTTCTGTGATGTCAGGCTGGACAGGTTGGCCTTTGGTTCCATGGGATGTCATCGCAGCATCATTACAATCTGTTTGATTATCTGCTAGATATGCACTCATCAATTTTTTATACAAATGCATGGATGAACTGATGAACTGCTACTGCACTGTATTGATAAAGACTTGGCTGTGCACATCCCAGGAATCCCTTCACACACTTAGTACTTTTTGTCTTTCCTCTTTTACACCTGTACATTGCAATTGTTTATAATTCCGCACTCTGATGTCAGCCAAAAAGAAATCTCCCATTAAACTCTGGCTTCTCTTAAATTCTTTTCCTTGTCACTTTCACCACTGCTTTGCTCATTAGGGCTCTAAATGTACAGCTGCTTTGTGGCCACATCTATTGTATAACTGCTGGAGTTTTTAAATTGAAATGGATATAGGGGGAAAAAATGAGCCGGAAAGAAATGGTAGCTGAAAGACTGTAAGGGAAAAAAAATGCAGGGGCATTATAAGCATTAGCAGACAAGGCTCAGACACTGCATGATCTTTCAACTAGAGAGATCAAAGTGTGCCTGATCCCCCAAATCCTACTTTCTCTTCAAAATGAACATGAAAGCTGTCTCAAGATGACAATCACAATGGAGAGTAAGAAACAGTGTTGGTTGTTCAGCTACTGAAAACAAGAAAGAATAGCAATAAGAGAAAAAGGAAGAGGAAAGACTGGTTGGGAAGATACAAGCAGTGAGGATCGCTTTGTTGGGAAAAGACCTGGAAGCAGTGTGTAAAGAACTATGGCTATTTTTATGCCTTTTTAAAAATATCATTTTATACTGTTTCACAAAGAGTCATGTTGTGTTAGTTTTTAATATTGCTGTTGAAAACAACCATTTGGGCATGGCATGCCAGATAATTTCTTACTGAAGCCTTATTATTTTGCTGACTAAAGTGAGCCTCTTATTAACTGTTGATTATAGATGTTCTTGCTACATATAAGAAAAGTTGCATGCATTAAAGGATAGAGGATCAGAAATGATCAGAGTATTAGAAAAAACACACTACACAAAAAGGCGGGGGGGGGGGGGTGTATGGGTCTAAGGCCATAATAAATGGAAAATGAT
Source organism: Clarias macrocephalus (assembly GCA_011419295.1). Lineage (NCBI taxonomy): Eukaryota > Metazoa > Chordata > Actinopteri > Siluriformes > Clariidae > Clarias > Clarias macrocephalus. The sequence goes on from JAAGKR010006635.1 coordinate 34,431, forward strand.
GTTAGCCATAGGAAACGAGACTAAGGGTGGGAAAAAGCTCATGAAAATGGGACACAGAGTGAGGAGTGGAGAAAATAAACGAGAAGTCTGGGGAGTGTGAGCGAAAAATAGTCTGTGAGGAACATGGCAGTGCAAAAGTGAGAAAGACAGAGAGAAGAACTGCAGGAGAGCCATACTGAATATTAGTTATCATAGATGGTGTATCTGTGTTGCTAACTCTGCCTCCACACATTGAATCATGGTGAATGAGGAATAGCTTTTTAACATGTTAGTAACTGATACAGTAACACTTATGTGCCCACATTGAAGGTGCATTACAGCCTCCTCCATTCTCTACACACAGAAAAATAAATAAATAATATAGGGTCTATTGTGTGACCTGAGAAGCAGAGACGAATAAAAGAGAAAGTGAGAGAGAGAGAGAGAGCGAGAGAGAGTGTGAGTGGGAAAGGATACACCAAGGATTTCCGTCACCTGTCAATCACAACCATTACAAGATGACCGGAAGCAAAGGTCAAGACACACGCTGCGTGTAGAGTGACCTCTAGAACACGCTGCTGATGTTTTTAGTTCAGGCCTTGAGAGACTTTTTCTGGTGTTTCCTCTACAAATTAAAAATGTATTTCCTTATTTCTATTTTATCCACACTTTGTATCTGCTACTAACTAAATGTTTTATCTTATTCCTCTACAGTGTATTCTCTTGTTTAAAGGAAAACCTTTTAAAACCTTGTGTTGCTAGTGCAAGTAATTTAATAGATGAAAATATTTTTGCATCTCTAACAATCTGTAAGGCTCCTGTCACACTGAGCCACGTTCCTGCTATGTCCGTACACACTGTGTTCGATGAACACAGTAAGAGCTTGTATAATTTGGCAGGAACGCCATGTTCTCCCTGTACTTGGTGGGTTTCCGCTAGGTACTCGGGTTTCCTCCCACAGTCCAACGACATGCAGATTAGGCAAATGGTCGTTTCCCATTTGCTTGTAACGTGTGAGTGTGAGAGTGTGTGCATGTGCCCTACGATGGATTGGCATGCCGTACATGGTGTACCCTGAGAATAGTGCCCAGGGTTCCCTGAGACAGGCACCAGAAACCCTGAACAAGATAATTGATACAAAAAATTCTTTAAAAAAATCTTACGTATCATTGCAGTAGTAAAGAAGAACAGTATTCAGACTATGTAGTTAGCACTTTACTTAAAAAAAAATCAAAGAAAGTAATCGCAGAACCCCATTGGAATTTTAAATTATTACAAATAAAGTTTGAATTTCGAGTTTTACTGCCCCAAATCCTCAATCTGTCGATGACAGCAGATACTTGTATTACTATATATGTATATCTCCTGTACATAGCAAGCTAATTTGGTTCTGTATATAATTATGACTATGCTGTGTGGTTTCAGATCTCCACTATATTTAATGCAGGTAGTTTTAAACATTTGACGGTTATGTCCTCAAATTTAGGCCAGTATGTGCCTGATGCTTATACTGAGTGAGGACATCAAAAAAGCTTTACATGTACTGTATATATGTGCCAGCTAAACTGTATTCTCTCAAAGCCAGAATGAATCACACTTGAGGCATTAATGAGAAAAGTGCTGAAAAAGTATGATTTGTTTGGGTGTGACCCCAATCCCCGCTCAGATCATAAAGCTCTAAAGAAGTCAGGTCCAGCTAAAGCTCCGAGGAAATGCTCAAGTTTTTAATTCCGTTACTCATCCATTGCACATCTATGAACTCCCTTCCTCCCTCCCTACTGAAGGATGTCAGATTTTGAGGGTGACAGAATTATTCCAAACTTTATTGCCCATTTCATGTCTTTAGAGGATTTTGAAGAATTTGGGATTCTGACTCAGGCTTTATCTCAGAATACAGAAAGGCTAGTTAGGGTTTCACAAGTTGTTTCCTCACTTAGGAAATGTTAAAGTAAGAATGTCAGTGAGAGCTGTTCTAAGAAGTCAAAGTTAATAGGTTCAAATGAGCATCATACTATTGGCCCGGAGTTTGGCAATATTAAGATTCCTAATAATTGTGCAGCCTAGTTTATGAGATTCTGTGCAGGACAGTCAACTTTAAGATAGTTGCACCATATAACCCAAATAAGAGAGTTGTACTGGTTCTAATGTCCCATGGCAAAGGAAACTGCAAGATGAGATCTCATGTTAATCTCTTCTTTTTCTCCTAGACAGAAATGAGCCGTCTTTGAGACTTGAATGAGATTTTAGGCGTTTTCTCAAATTTCTCAAATGTGCCTCAAATGTGGCTTATTACCTCTAAATCTCAGCGGTAGTTCATATATGTCTGTGTGCGACTCACATACTGTATTTTTTGCTTCCCCAAAGCAGTGTTTCCCGCATATAAAGTATAGAGTACTTGTAAACAGTGCATTTGGGTTTTATGATATGTCGTGTAGTATTAAACTCATCATTACTTTAACATTTTTTTTTTTACATTTTACTACTACCAGAATGATGATGCATCAGTAGAAGTAGAACTCACAAAATGCGCATATTATTATATATTATGTCCTTTGGGTTAAAAGGCATGTTTGCTGACAGAGAGGGTTTTCATCACATGTGTCACTTTATTTTAGTCTGCATAGTTAATGTACGCATTCTTGTTCTATCTTCTTCTTCTTATTATTATTATTATGGTCACACATGATCATATAAATCTGTTCTACTTCTTTGCCTCTATGATTCTTTTTTAATTTAAACTTTCAGAAAGCTGAACGGTGTTTAGGTAAATCTAAAATGTTTTAATACATTTAGTTGTTCCATTAGATACTAAGCAACTCCAGGAGCTGCAGACTTTGGACAAAGTGTTGAACATCCACCACAAGAGCAGACTGATATAGCCGGTGAGAAAGAATATCATTTTTGACTGATTCTTTTCACTGGAAGATTGTCAAAAGGCTGTGGCCTTTGTGTAACTCCTACTGTATATAAATCATACTTTGAATTGTCAGTATGACACTTAATATCTTTGTCAGGTTGTGTGACATTTTGTATCAGGATCATTTAGTGTCTTGATTTGCCAGATTTTGCTGGTGTCTGTTATATTGTGTGAACTGTAAATTTATTAAACAATAATAATTCTATATTGTATTTTGCACGTTTAAGTTTATTCCATTTATTTTTACACATCGGCTCGATCTACAAATTAGTGGTAATAGTAAACTGTAATATTTTTTATATTGTTAACCTGGTGGTTTTAATGTGATGGTGGACAGAAGTCAGTATGGACACTGACTAGCTGGCTCATCACTATATGCTGTTAATTGAGGATTTTTTGATATGTTTAATAAAACTATAATATTTCATCTTTTAGCTTTAATCTCATTATGGTATACATTATTATGTACATCTCACATTTATCAAACGTTTCTTAAGTAAGTCTCGGGTTGTATCTCAGTTGTGTCTCTTTGTTTCTCCTAAGTCAGCTTTAGGAGAAATAGAAAAGACAAAGTCAAGCTTGTAATAAGAAAGCTCAATTATGTGTAATGAGACTAGAAAAACATCATTCTGAGCAACAAAATTTTTCTTATGGGGTCTAGCTGTCCGCACTCTTGACCTATACACTTTGCAGATAGCATAAAGCTAGTAATCAGGTCTGAGAGATAGAATTTGGGAAAGTGGACTGATATTGTATAGACTGTGTGGAAAAATGTTAGAGAGCACTCTTTTTATTACTAACTGCTTATTACTATGTTCAGCTTGCAAGTTTGTCAACAGGCAAGAATGTCCTCCAGCATTAATAATGACACTACTGACAATGCAGACGTTTGTGTGGCTTACAGTACTTCTGATGGAGAGCTTACTTCTGACCAGTCCTCCACAGGTTCTGTGTAATGGCTGATCATGACATTTAAAGTCATGTTGGCAAAAATAACCAATATGGCTTGAGAAATAAAAAATTAGTAATGTAATTCATGCCGGTGTGGCTGTTTGTACCTGGGTAAGTAAGCTACCTATTATCAACAGGGCCGAGGATGTGGACCTGGTTATCCTACTATCAGGAACCTTTCGTATACTGTATGTCCCCTGTTTTTGTGATTTTGGCCTGTTTTGTGACTTGTGTATCAGAACTTTTATTTTGACATCCACCTTAGGACTGTATTACCCAGGATACACTGCACCCCACTTATGTTGTTGTAATCACTTCCACCTTGTTTAGCTGATTAGCCATGCTATATAGTCCCTTGTATATCTGTCTGTCAGATTTGTGTCTATTGGGTTCCCTGGTACTGGTCAGTGTACTGGTTTTGTTTACAGTGTGGTCAAGTAGCATAAGCATTAGCTCCTAGCCATAGTTCAAGTGTTTGTGTTATTTACTTATGGTTAAACAGTCTGCACTTGCATCCCTCCTCTCCTCCACCTATTCACCACAGATGTTTGCCTTTCACTGATTAGTGAAGAAAAAAACAACACTTATGTATGTAATTATACAGCACAGTTTGTAGATGAAATTTCAGTTTATTTCAGCTGTATACCTGTACAACAACTAGCCAATCATGTGCCAGCAGTAAACCGCATAAAAAGCATGCAGATACAGGTTAGGAGCTTCAGTTAATTGTTCACATCAAACATTAGAATAGGAAAAAAAGTGATCTTTGTGACTTTAACCATGAAATTTAGGTTTTTTTGAGTCTGGCCAAAAAAAAATAAAAAAATAAAAAAAATTAGAATCTGCAATACAGATTTTCTTTTTTTCTGAGCACAAATAAACATTTTTGTAAACTTTCTTTAATAGAAAATTGTATGTTAATTTTCAAACAAAATCCAACTGAAAATGCAGCAACATCTAAAGGGCTACTACCCAGAGGGGGGTAGAGTAGCCAAAAAATGTACTCAAGCAAGAGTAAAAAAGTATTTGGTGAAAAGACTACTCAAGTATTGAGTAACTACTTCAATCGTAACGTGTGTGTGTGTGGCGCGCTGTGTGTGTGTGTGTGTGTGTGTGTGTGTGTGTGTGTGTGTGTGTGTGTGTGTGTGTATGTATGTATATACAGTACAGACCAAAAGTTTGAACACACCTTCTCATTCAAAGAGTTTTCTTTATTGTGTTCTTTATTGTGTTCTTTAGCCCAAACAAGTCTCTTCTGCTTGTTGCCTGTCCTTAGCAGTGGTTTCCTAGCAGATATTCATGAAGGCCTGATTCACACAGTCTCCTCTTAACAGTTGTTCTAGAGATGTGTCTGCTGCTAGAACTCTGTGTGGCATTGACCTGCTCTCTGATCTGAGCTGCTGTTAACCTGCGATTTCTGAGGCTGGTGACTGGGATGAACTTATCCTCCGCAGTAGAGGTGACTCTTGGTCTTCCTTTCCTGGGGCGGTCCGCATGTGAGCCAGTTTCTTTGTAGCGCTTGATGGTTTTTGAGACTGTACTTGGGGACACTTTCAAAGTTTTCCCAATTTTTCGGACTGACTGACCTTCATTTCTTAAAGTAATGATGGCCACTCGTTTTTCTTCACTTAGCTGCTTTTTTCTTGCCATAATACAAATTCTCTTTGAATGAGAAGGTGTGTCCAAACTTTTGATCTGTACAGTATATACAGTATATATATATAGACAGAGAGAGAAGACTGTTCTTTTGCCAGGGAAATTGCTTTGTATATGGTGCCAGGGATGCATCACACATGTATTGGCGATTAATTCTGTACTGAAATATACTTATATATTCATAGACTGTTAAAGTAACATTATATGTACAATTAAAGTTAACATATAATCACACAAACATGAAAATAGCATTCTACTGTATACCCACAGACTGCACAATCCCACTAGTAGCAGGAAACTTTTGTTTGCGCATACAGTACGCAGTGAGCGTATGTAGGACGGATTCACAGGTAGGATGAATTTATAGAACACAGACTGAAGACCTAATTGGTCATGTGATTATTGGTGCTGCGTCTAATTGGTGAAACAGTCATGCATTACTACTATATGTGTTTCCTCTGTGACTTGTGACACCAGCTAATGATTGGTTATTGGCTTTGGTTAAAGTATGACACTCCATCACTTGTGAGAGCATAGCTACTCCGGGGTGACTTCAGTGGGATTCAAACACATGATCTCCAGATCAGAGGGCTAACGTTTTAGTTTTGCCACTGGAGAGCTTGTGCACCAGTAGCATAGACTCAATCAAGCTGAAAACCATTTGATTCTGGTCACTGGCTTCAGTTCTGATCAGTTCACGTGCTCGGAGTGGCAAATTACCAACCAGGCCCCAGTGTGAACTTGTGAACATGCTGAAAGGTGGAGTCATTCTCATGCGCCAAACTGCTGTATCTCAGTAACCTGTTCATGTGAAATGCCAGGGTCAGACAGACAACACAGACAAAACCATGGCCTGTTTGGACAGAGTGGTGCTATTAATACACTGCTTGTACAGTCTAGGACACACTGCAGTGTAACACTGGAAAAGCTTATTGCTCTAGATTTGGCCAGTCATGCACCAACACGCCCTGGTCTAAAGCAATGTTTCTACTCTGTCTGTTGTGCCTCATTATACTGAACAGTCTGCATAGGAGTCATGAGACTCTCTTCATGACTGACTTTTAGCCCTAGTGCTTCTGCATATGAGACAAGCAGCTTTGTCTGGCTCATCACCTGCTGTTGTCTTCTCAGTAGCCCAACGTTCTGATAAGGGAGTGTGCACAGATTCTGGCTCAGGAGAGGCTCTACAGTGATTTGCATACAATTTGCGAACACATTGTGCGATAGTGCTAACACTAAAAAAAAAAAGGTATAGTCCTGAAATTGCCTGTTTTCTATAACAATTAGAATGTGGAAATGTTCAGGCCTATGGAACCTGCAAGTAGTGTTCGTTCACTGCTTGCCGTTTGTCTGGGAGTGTGCACACACTTTTTTAGTGTACGTTAATGCAGTTTAACACTTTGTCCATCTGCATCCATGCCTGGCAGAACAAACAGCTCACCATCCTGCCCTGAAATGTATTTCACAATTCACACCATACTCATACAATATGAATAGATGATTAATTTATACACCCTCCTACACTCTGACATAAACAAAAAGGCCATGTGTTTGTTCTAAGCACATAGTCAACCACTGTGTGAACGGTAATTATTCAAACACGAGCATTACTGTATATGTGTGTCAATGTACCTTTTGATAGTATAGATTTAAAAAGGATAAAATTAGAAAGAAGCAAAGGATTAGAGCAATATAATTAACATCATGGTATTCACTTAACAAAACAAAAGGGGAGATAGGATGGGTGTAATGTAGCAGTACGGCGGCACAGTGGCGTTGTGGTTAGCGCTGTCGCCTTGCACCTCCAGGATCCGGGTTTGA
>JAAGKR010006636.1:8264-29456 GCA_011419295.1 Clarias macrocephalus
TGTATGAGGGGTACAGGCTCAAATCGGCAAGGGTGTGAGAGGAACCGACTCCTCCAGATGCAGATGCATACAATAAAACTGCTTCTGCCTGTCTTGCATACATGGTTCTTTGATTGTTTTAAATTTTTCTTTGTCTAGAAATTGACTCTTGCTTCTGAGACTAGAAAATTGGTGTGTTTTAGTGTATGATTGTGCTTGGTGAATTCAATATATATATTTTTTAAATATTTTTTTGTTTAAGCAGTCTAGGGACAACACACATGGCTTTCTGTTCATTGCAGTGGTTCGCTTTGACAACACACACACACACACACACACACACACACACACACACACACACACACACACACACACACACACACACACACACACACACACACACACACACACACACAAAAACTTTCCAAAATGCTCCACAATATGAAAACATTATTTGTTACCTGTTGCCTTCCCCCACATCTTTCCATCTGTAGGCAGTGCTTGAACACGCCCATCCCCTCCCCAACACCCCCCCCCCCCCCACCCCAAAATCCCCAACTCCCCCGCCCCCAGGAATACACCATGTAACACTGAGTAAACTAGGGGTACCCATCAGGCCTTGTGGACTCAAGATGAAATCAATCCTTAGTCCATGACACCCTGACTCAGTGCGGGCCTTTAGGAAATGCATGGTGTAGGTGAGGTATGTGACGGTTCGTAAAGGTGAGGTGTGTGCACGTGATGTTCGCAGACACCTATTGGCTCCAGTCACTGTTAACTACAGAACCTCCCACACTCCAAAGACATGCAGATTAGGCTAATTGCCCATAGTTTGTGATGGATTGTGTCTAGGGCGTACAGTATTTCACTGTTAACTAAGGGGGGAAAGCCTAGAATGGAGGCCGCATCCATTCAGTGATCCTATGGATGGATAGGCCTTTAACAAGTGAAATGCTGGTGCATGGATCCTGCAGTATAAGTAGACAGGGAGGTGGTGCTGCATCCATTAAACATCAGCTCCACATCAGGGAGATGAGAAGGGTGATGGCGCTCCTCACTCCTCCCCTCATGGAGACTCCCCACAAGGCATTTCCCTTTAGTCCAGGGACCTCATTATAGGCTGAATGTTTAGGAGTTGATAAAGTGCCAAACAAATCTTTTGGCTCATTTATATTCACATGCTAGGAATGTGGAATGGTGAATCAGCTGGCTGCCTCAAAAGCACCTCAAAAGTGCCCTTTGAAAGAATTGGCATAGACTTCACTGGGCCATCAGATCTGCCTGCGTGTGGGCGTTGCTTTGTGCTAATTACATGGTTCCTTAAAAAATATACCGTAACAGAAAATACAAACTGCAAATCTTGCTTTCTCAAATATAGTTGCTTTTTTTCCTTCTTTAGAGTTTATGGGCTGTTGGTGAATTGCTGCCACCTAATGGATTAGAGTGTGCAGTAGGAACGAGGCAGGAATGAGACATGGCAACCAGCAACACAATTCACAATCATAACATTTCAATGCGTCTCAGATACTTCAGTAGTTTTTAAATACTCCAAATCAAACTGGAAATTGCAATGACCCAAAGGTGAATTTAGTGTACTTGAATTGATGCATCCACTTACATTTCAAGCAAAGAACATACTGTAACACAACTGGGTCAGACCAGAGGTCAGTCTAAGAAATAGTCAAATAGATTGTTCATTATTTAATGATTGTGTCTTCTGAGATTCTTTTCTCCTCACCAGAATTTTACAGAGTGGTTAACTGCGTTATTATATCCTTTCTGTTTCTAGTCTCTCCTAATGTCCTTCCTCATCAAGGGGCATTTCTGTCCACAGAACTCATGAAAATCCCAGGAAAGCAGCAGTTATTCAAATACTCAGACTAACCTGTCTGGCACCAACAATCATGCCTCCGTCAAAAACAATAATTTCATGAATGGCTAATTGTACATGCTTATAATATATGTTTTAAAACAAGTGACACCAATCATTAACGGATTTCACAAAAGGGAATCTCGTGCATTAATTCACCTTTTCTCCACTGAGTCCATCGATGAGTGCCATAGCGCTGGACATTTTTCTGCGGCAACTTTCAGCATCATCCAACAGTGACTGCTTCTCATTTACTGCTCCATCATAAAGTGCCTGTATATACAACATGAGTGATATCTGAGATAATGCAATAAAGCAAATTATTATTTAATATAAAAAATGTACAGGTCAAGGATTTCAGTTAATGTTGACATCAAGCATTTGAATACAGACGTGTCGACTATTTAAATTTAGTTTCACCTGTGGCAAGTTTTTAGTCCTAGTTGGGTATTTGAAAAACTCCTGGAAATTTCACACACACAACAATCTCTAAAGAGTTTATACAGAAAACAGACCCTGTCCTTGTGGTACCAACAACCATTAAAGTCACTAAGATAAATAAATTTTCACCTATTCTGATGCTTTTAGATGGGTATCTGCATGTATGAATTCTGCTGCTGTCACATGATTCTCTGATTAGATAACTACATGGATGTGTAATGTGTAGGTGTTCCTTACACACACACACAAAAAAAAAAAAAAAAAAAAAAAAAAAGGCCACAGTTGCAGTATTCCATTGGAGGACCGTTAGTTTTAATCACAGTGTGTATCCCAATGGTTTTTTAACAGCCTTATGCAATGTCATAACACTTATTCTGTCCAGAAATGCATAAAATGTTAACCGAGATCTTGGTGAGAGTGTTGGTGACAGGAGAGTCAAACCACTCAGTAACGTCCTCTCTACCACATCCTAGAGAATTACTGTACAATGGTGTCTGATTCTAGTGTAAAAATGATTTTACATATTCCCAGAACCACTCTTTTATCATGTGAACCCAATAAATATTCATAATGTCATCCATTGATGGTATAACCTGGTCATTCAGTTCATTAGGGTCACCAGCTGATTTCATTTTATTGCCACATGATGTTGCTGACCCTAGACTTGACTTGATCATGCACTGGACAACTGTATCGAATACGATTATGCAAATAAACATTTTTCTAACTTTGATTTAAGAATATGTTAAACCAAAAATGATGCTTTTGTAAAGTATAACTATCTCCTAAACTGAATGATTTGGACCTACCTGTGCCTCGTCCAGTTCTTTCTGCTTTTCATCTAACTGTTCCTGGGCTCTGCAAAGTTCATCCTGAGCCACACCCAGTCGCGCCTCCTGTAGCTTTAAGTTAGCCTGGGATGCACAGTTTAAGTGTTGATTCCATTAAAGGCTAGTAAGCTCATTTCAACAGCTTTTCAAAATACAGACAATAAAAAAAAACATTACCTTCAAAGGCAAGACTTCTTTATTGATGCTGAAGAAGTCTACCATAGCCTCAGTCCAGGAGCAAAGTCCAGCCACGTTGCCACAAATCCTCTTAGCTGCCTCCAAATTATAATCGTCCATATTCAGATACGGCACAAGAAGCTCAACAACCTCCTCTGTAATTGTGTCCTTTTAAAATATCAGACAACAGTCACAATATTTTACTGGGTTATTCGCCAAAAATGATATGATGAACCAATATAGAAGTACATATACTTTATATACAGAGGCAGCTGAAAAATGTAAACACAATTCAGGGAAACGAAAACTTGTATAAATATTTGAATACTATCTTTATTGCTATGTTATATACGATAATATTGTTATGATAATAAGATACTATTATTACTATAATATACATCATACTATGTTTCTTTTCCTGAAGTGTGTATCATTTTTTTTGCCTGACTCTGCAGAATACATATACAATAGTAGATATACAGTACAATATTTTGAAGACATAATTTTGCTCCCTCTACCATTATAATTTTCCTCCACTAGTACAAGTTTTTTGCTTTACAGGAAGGATTTTAATAAAAAACAGACAACAACCATGAAATGCCATGGAAACCGAAACAGATGATTGAGCTTGAAGGTCATATCAGTAACAGAATCAAGAGCAACTTGATCATAAAAACATGGCATTTCTCATTGAGCACTTCTCTAGTGAACACGTCTCTAGTGAATGTACAAAACTCTAGCACATATTCAACAGTGCTCCTCCCTCCATGATCACTTTGCCATCTGGAGGGTAATTAGACACATTTGAAGAGCTTCAACAAGTGATCAAAAGAGGACTGTGACCTTGTTCCCAGATCAGTGTAGCCCGGCATGGCATTTTTCCATTAAGTAGTGTCTGTAATGTACAATGTCCTTCTGCTCGATCAGTCCCAAATGATTGGAGAGATAAAGTGAGCGTTGTGGCAGCAAAGTGTGGTACACTTCATTGCCACCTGCACTTTTTTTATTTCAGGATGGGCAATGAGGACATTTATGAGGTCCGCTGCAAGTTGAAAGAAAAAAATCAGTTTTTTTAATGTAAAGATTGAGTCAATGATGGTGGGATAGAAACGTACCACAATGCACTTCTCCAGCTGCCACAGGAACTGCCTCCCCTGCCGTGCCGAATTTTATTAGGGAGTTGATGTTTCGCTCCCACTAGTGGTCCGGGGTGATGGTGGTGCAATTATATACTGAGCAATGAAACAATACTCTACCAATGCTAAAGATACTGTATTCTCTCCTGATATTATTCAAGAAATAGGCTCTGATGCACAACAATGTCCCAGTAGAGTGATGAACTGTCCAGCTGGTGATGGTTCACTGTTTTGTAGTAAGCCATGGAAGGGCTTTCAGCAAGGCGACAGGGCTAACCACTACACCACCGTGCCGGCCAGTGTAAAACCAGCTTTACTGAATTACAAGACCCACTAATAATGAACTAGATACAAATAACATTTTCAACATATATTTTAATGTACATTCTGAACATAAGTGACCAATTAAGCAGGTGAATACGAAACTCAGTGTGCAAACTGACCTTGTTAAAATTAAGAAGCATGCCGAGAAAGCCAGAGTTGTTCATGAGTTTTAGGGCTTCACTCCAGGACGGTTTTAGGCAGGACCTTTCGGTGTCCATGGTGACAGTATCAACCCGGCGCTGGAACAGCAGCAGCACACAGTCCATAATCCGCATGATCAGATGTGGAGGCTTCCCCAGTTTACGCACTGTTGCGATGTCCGCCGGCTTTATAGTCTGAAAGCAGCAAATAAAATGGAACTAATCATATGGAAATCATTCTAACATAGAGGTAACATTCATGCTTTTAGAAGAATAATGAAATACACTAATATGAGAGCATCAACCAGACAGAGCTGGCAAACATTTTCTTTTACATTAATGTGAAATGAGGTCAACATGATCCTGAAGCTCATCCATTCAAAAACCCCACTGCAGCTTCTCCCCAGCCTCCCTTGAAAATCTCACTTTCTGACAACACATTTGTAAAGGGGTTAGAGGTGGACAAGGGTAAGGTCACATATCCAGGTGAGGTAGAAGTTATATGGCAGTTCTATTAAGACTAGTGTTTTATTGTCTCTTATACTGTAGTTTTGCAATTCCCATATGAAATAAAAGTGGGCAAGAGATTCCTATGATTCAAGACAACAGAAATAAGCAATAAACCATCTAGGAACCCCTGTAGTCCAACGAGGGACCATGTAGGCTAATGGCGGAGGCCACTGGTGTCCATTAGTCTACATGGTGGTGACCAATGTTTATTGCTATTTCTGAGGATTTGAATCACAGGAATCTCTTGCCCACTTTCACTTCATATGGGAAACTGCAAAACTATAAAAGACAATAAAACACTGGTCTTAATAGAGCTTAATAGCCATATAACATCGTACTTATTCCCATTTTTACAGCCATTGTAGGACTAGTACCTCTGGTTACCATTCACATGCAAATTCACACACTACGGGCGATTCGGGAACACCAATTAGCCTAACATGGCTTTGAGCTGTGGGAGGAAACCAGCGTACCCGGAGGGAAGCCAATAAGAACAGGGAGAATATGCAAACTCCATGCATGAAGACCTCGGGGTGGGAATTGAACCTGGACCCTGGAGGTGCAAAACACCACTGCAGCACTAAGCCACCATGCCACCTAATTAACATCTGTAATTTCTAGTAATAAGAGATAATCCACTTGATCTCTTCTTCTTGCTTCTTCTTGTTGGAGTTCTTAAAACTGGCTAAATCCACAAAAGAACCCAGTGTTGTCTCTGCTAAACATTTCAGTTAAACATTGCGCTAAAAAGTATACCCAGCTTAAGCATCAAAGAGTGTAACAACCATGGAATTTCATCTAATTTAAATACACACCACAAGGGTACAGGTTTAAAACTGGTAGATACCATGGTAGTTAAAACTGGGTCGAACAGACCATAGCATGTTGTTTTCTCATTTTTTTAAAAAACAATCATTTCACTCTTCCGAAATGGCAACTCATTTTTGGCCAAGCAGTGTATGTTCTTGTTTCAGAAACCACTGAATAATAATAATGCAATGATCCAATTTCATGACTCACTTGTAGAGCAGCCTCTGCAGCATCTAAAGCAGGTTTTGCAGCTTCCAGTTTTGCCTCTGCTACTTTTTTATCCCCAGCTATTTCATCCACAATAGCTTGGGCCTTGTCCTTCACTTTCTGGACCTGGGTCTTAACCTTCTCAGCTGCTTGTGCTTTAACAGTCACCTCTTGGAGGACTACATCTGCTTTATGAGATGCCACTTCCAGTTCCTGTTCCTTCACAACTAATTCTTTGGAAAGTTGGCTGATTGCTTGCTCTGCTTCCATTAACCTATCAAGACCTGCAGGAGACATTTAGTGTATTTTAAATACATTTAGTGCATTTTATTATCATCAATTTGAACTCAAACATGCATACCTGTGTTCATCCTTTTTGCCAACATTCCCACATTTGCAATCTTCTCATGGTAAATGGTCTGATATCCTTTGATAAAAGATAAGTATGATTTGGGTGTCACATAAGTCTGCCTTCTGAAGCGTTGAAAATATTCAATACATATCTGTGCCACCAGATCCTGAAATGTTCCCATCGTGCTGATCACATTTTTTTTCACGATCTCAGAGCACTGAAAAGGATAGCTAGCCAGGAAATGCTGAGCAACAGCTACTAAAGCATCCTTTGGCCATCTTTGGAACCAGTCCACCGTGCATCCGGAGATCAAACCAGGGAACCGCAATGCACGAGAACGAAGTTTCTCCCCAACGGGAGAGAAACAAAGAACGACATGGAGGTTACTGCGCACTCTAGACAGAAAGTAGCTGTACAAATTGTCAGAGGTCGGCGGCATGCGAGGATGTTGGCGCTTCATGAACGGAATCAAATGCTGAGCGATTTCATCGATTTCATCTCGAGCAAACAGATTGGAGACCTCACCAGATGCCACAAGGTTATTCATGTACTCAAGGAAGGACTCATCCTTAACATCATTGTCAGTGAAGATAAAGGTAACACCTTTGCCTTCCACTCCTGCAATTCTGTATAAGGTCTTCAGGTCCTCCATGAGATTACTCACATTGTAGGTTCTTTAAAAAAAAAAAATAGGAAATGCTAAATATTTATTATAAATACAAATATACACACATACATGTATACATATATTCAAAAGCTTACCGTGTGAGAGTAATCTGAAAAATCTGATAACCAGCAATAAAGGAGGCCAATCTTGTGAGACTCTGCTTTCCTGATCCTCCTACACCTACTAACAGGGCATTACCTTCGGGAGTGCGAATTATGCGTGATATCTTCACCAGGTGAATCATGGCATCCTGTCAGACAAGAAGAATAATTAAATATATGAAAGATTGTCATCACATGTATATATATACTGTATCTATCGCGGTACCTAGACATACAAACGCCGCACTTGTTAGCAAGAACGGTAGCAAAAAAGAAAACAAAGCCACCAACAGTTTGGTTCTTAAAGCAGCCGGTGCCAAGAGGAACGAACAATTAAGGTTACGTGAGTTTTAATGTCGATTTATTTCATATTCGACACCATTTACATGTATTTTCTAAATGTTTTTTGATTGTTTTTATATGCAAAAATATGATTGCGGTGTTGAAAATGGGTAATATTGGTATTTTTTTGGGTGGCTGGAACGGATTATCAGCATTTACATTATTTCCGGTGGGACAATGAGTTTCGCAATATGAAATTTCGCCATGAGAACACAGCTCCGAAACGAATTAACTTTGCATGCCAGTAAGGTACCACTGTAATTATTTATTGAAGAACAAGAACTGTTTTGAGATAAGATAAATTTACATGCATACAAAAAGGCTATCGTTTCATTAACAGGTGATTTACTTGAATAAAAAATCTTACTTCAAACCCACCTTAAAGAAGACCAGGTCCATTGGAGCACCTCTCATAGACTCGTTATACTGCTGCAGAAACAGAGCAAGACGCTCCGACAGGGCGCCGAAAGAGGGAATAGGTTCATATATCTTTGGAGTCAAAATTTCAGAGTCTTCAGGTTCATCTCCCATCATCTCAGGGGCATCTCTAAGGAAATCCACAAAATATTCTTCCCACAGGTTATTCTCTGTTGAACCAGGTCCGTGGTCTTCTACCACAATCTACACAGTACACAGATGTGAGATCATCATTTCATATTGCTCCCACATAAGTGAAGCTAAAATATAAAGGTAGTTTCATCAAGAATTTAGATAAAACATTAACTCAGTGCATACAAAATGAGTCCATTTGAAGAACCTGTTTGTAAAATGTTTCAGACATTAAATGCTACACCCACCTTTTCCAGAATGCTGTCAAAGATCTCGCTATCATTCTGGTCAATGAAGCGGTCTGCGATTACTCGCGCGCACTCATGATGGAAGAGAGAGAGCAGGACCTCCTTGTCTTTGCACACTTCTGCTCCTACGGTCAGTATACCCTGCCAGATCCTACTCAGGTCCCGTAAATTAAAGACATAGTGGAACTTTGCAGGAGATGGCAACATCTAGAAAGGTTGATTTTATTAGTAATATAGAGTAAATGTAGGTTTATGTTCTGTAGAATAAATATGTTCATTTTTTCTGTTTAAAATATACTTTTTAATAAATAAAAAAAAATGAAACAAGATTCAACTGAAGTAAAAACACGGAGCATATATTTTTTAGTTATTGAAATTTCTCAGAGTTGGTGACCAATCAGTCTCTGTACAAACTCTGTATCTCTATATAATAATAATATAATAAATAATTGATGGAGCGCACCACTATAAACGAAAAAACGATTTGTTTGTGTCACCTTCATTTTAACAGTCTGCCACACTTTCCTTATAGTTGGTACAAGTGCTGTAGCAAGGAAGCAAACACTCTCTGTAAAACCTCTTTCTGGGCAGAAATATCCAGATGCCAATGTGTGGAAGATCTTATCTATAGAGGAGTTGGATGGGAGAGTACAGTTGAACACACAGAACTGGCGCTTAAGACGCTGTGGGATGTCGTTGCGCCCGCCTCCAGGGTGGATCATAGCTGCTATTAGCTGCAGATCCACTACACTGATAAACTTTCCAGGCCGATCGAGACTGTAAAAGCCTCCCTGCTCCATCAGCTGACGGACTATTTCATTAGTGATCTGAAGGAGGGACACAAAAACAGGAATTTTAAATGAGCATATATCATCTGAAAATGAAATATTTACTACCAGCAGAAATACGCATCGCTGTCAGGAAAAGAGTTAAACGTAGAGTAGAAATAGTTAAAAGGTGAAAGCTAAAAAGAATCTGATCAGCTTTAATCTAATCAGTGACATTATTAGTTCAGGTAGAAGCCAACGTACTGTACATGTCTGTCTGTCTTTCTGCATGGCAGAACTCTCTGTCTAACTTATTAATACAAAGAAATGTAATTTTTCTAAGGGTTACGCCTTGTTTCCACCAAGTTGTACTTTTATTTGTCGTTAGCCCAATACACTCCCTGTTCAGTAATCAGAGCGTGAATAACAGGACAAATATTCAGTTTAGCTTTTCTACTGGTGCAAGTGTTTGTTTGCATTGAGCAAGTAGCTTATTAGCAGCTCATTTTAAACTAGATTATTAAGACGGCATAACATCACTTTTACTCAACAACTTACAGTATGGTGCAGGTTCAACTTCAGGCAGATACTATACCTTAATTGCTGCAAAAGTTTCACTTCTTTTAATCGACCTGTCCAGCAGTCAATTTAAGACGCTCCCACAGTTTGAGGCATGTGCAGTACGCTGTCAAAACTTGCGGTTTATAATCTGGCATAAAAATGTGACTGTTTATAACGTCACTTCTACTCAATTTCATTTAAGACATTGGTTTAACTTCAGCCAAATGCCTAAGTAATGCCAAAGTTTCATTAAATTCTGTCCAGCCAGTTTTGGATGATGCTGTGACAAACCCTGGCTGGACATCTAAAAGTCCTGTCTAGAGACTGGTTTGGGGTCTTCCAATGTGTGGAACATTGGGAAAAAAGAGCGAGTTCTGAACAATGAACAAAGACAAAATCTTTCTTTTATTCATATAGATATCTGCAAAAATACAGTCAATATTTGAATTCTAGTTTCTGAGCTTTGTAATTGTTTGAATTCGATTTTGTAGAATTCTGTTTAGACATTTTAGGACTGCTCGAGAAGGATCACCAGGACAAAAAATGTTTTGTTGAGTTTACTACAACTATCTTAATGATAGAGATATTCATCACTGGAGGAGGCAAAATGCCCAAAAGTTAAATGTACCCATGGGTACCCTCTGTAAAACACTTGCTGTAAAAGACCATATGGATTACCATGGGGAGGCTTTGGATGTCACATGTTTATATTCATGAAAATAATTCTGTAAACCATCATTAAATATCCTCATACAATAAGTAAATCACTGCTCAGAGGCATCTCTACAAAAGCACAACCACTTCACTGCAAATAGTACAAAGGAGAAGGCGGGTGTTTTCAGTAAGCATAGTTTACATATACATATAAACTTAAATTGCAGCATTTAAGGACAATGTAGTGTGAACATGAAACAGCATGTTGGATCCTCTCACTACACTGGGCAACGGCTGAAATAGTGTCTTGTTTATAACAGTGCCAGCTTGTGACATGAGGTGGTCCATTAGCCCTTATACATTTTAATTTGCCATTTATAATTATGTAGGAATCTACTGTAGGTCCCATGAGCCTCTGTGCGCCTTGTGAAATGGAAAACAGTATTCTCTGGATTGAGGACAAAGTGAAATGTCTGTTTGTTTGTTTTTTATTTTTTTAAGATGCAGGCAAACATTCAAAAATTATAGTTATTGTAGTGTTTGGTTTGCTTTTTTTAGGTTGCAAAAGGCACTTTGTTCTCCGGTTTCCTCCCACAGTCCAAAGACATGCCGATTAGGCTAACTGGTGTTCCAGAGGTCCTTCCACGGTCATACAGTACAAAGGGAATAAATGCCACCATCACCACTGGCCTCCACACTCCCTAGTGGGATTACAAAGGCTCCTAGATGGATGGATGTTTTTTTGGATTATGGCTGTTAGGAGCCCTTGTCTTTATTCTATGTAATTTAAATAATTGTAGTCCAGAACAGTTGCTAACAAACTGACACCTGAGGTCAGCCACTCTCATGCCTCTGTGTCATTATTATTTAGAACTGTGCTTAATTTGAGTAAATAGGAATAAGACTGTAATACAGGAAAATGTGAAGTTGTCCAGAAAAACTGAAGTATTTCGAGGACTATTATATTATAAGCACTTAAAGAAGAAACACACAATAATGGAATTTATAAATTTTTGTTTTGATACGTTGCTTAAAAGAAGCTTTTTCCACTATCCAAACAACAAGCCACAGCTTACCAGGTAGGTCAATCATTGGGTTGATACAAAGAAAGTACTTTAAAAAAAAATTTCAGGCTTGTCTAATTTTTAAAAACAACTTAATATCTGAGGAGAGCCATAGAAAAATGTAGAATCACAATCAGAAAAAACGTCAGCTCAATGTGCAATAACATGCTATGGACATAAGTGAAACGTGTCAAAAACATATATTCTGTCAGGGAAGATTTATCCTTTTGGAAACATATAAGCCAATGAGCTTTATTTTATTTTTTGAAGATAGTTCTTTTTCCTTCTTTTGAAACTCTGCCTATGTAACTCTTTCTGTATTTGTTTTAAACAAAGAATTTATATATAAAAAGTGACAAGCTCACCTGGTCTCCCCACTCATTAATTACTGGCATATTTATATCATCAACGAAAACGGTCATCTTTTTTCCTGCAGGCGGTCCATACGTTGTGCCCATTCGTTTATCTATGTAGCTCTCAATGGTTTGCTGAAACATGCTAGGCAGAGTGGCTGAGGAAAAGTTCAAGCTCTTACTCAGGTGAGTTTCAGGGTTATACTTGCTGGTATAGCCCTGTAGAAAAGGCAATGCATTGTGAATATAAAAAGCAAACACATCTATCCCAATCTAACAATAATCTTATTTTACACAGGAATGATTACTGATGATAAACAAGTTAATTAGATAAGGAAAGTGAGGAGGTTGAACACACTAACAAAGTTATAAACAGTTCAATGCCACAACAAACCTTAATCATAACAGTCTTGCCAGTGCCCTGTTCACCGATCAGCAGAACCGCTTTGCCCTGCTTCATGAGGGTTTGCAAAAGGAAGTCAGTCCGAGTATTGTCCACATTTGGCACCAAAATAGAAGCATAGTCAGGTACAGTGTCCTTAGGATAGTGATATTCTTGCACCTGATGATAACAATCATATTATTTAAAAAAAGAAAGGTTGCAGATCATGATAAAACAATAAAATAAAATATGAGGTTAATAAAGCGAACACAAACCTGCATCTAATGCATATAGTTTAACACATATATAATGTCAATTTTTTCACTATATAATTTAGAGAATCTATAACCGTAAACATATTGCTGCTACCCTATTAATAATTTATGCACACAGACCATGTTTTATAATCTTGCTCAAACTTTTTTTTTAGATTCATTACATGTCAAGTAAAATATTTCAATACAGTGGAACCTCGGATTGCGAGTAATGCAGTTTACGAGTGTTCTGCAAGAAAAGCAAAGAATTTTAATACATTTTGATTTGAAAAATGAGCAAATCTTGGTTTACGAGTGCCGAGTATCATGTATGACTCATGGGCCTCTTATTTTGACACCGAGCATCACCGCGGAATTGTGGGTAATCGTCTCTCCTGCTGGGTCTTAGTGCTCGTCTCTTACTTGTATAATCAACATCTCCCTCTCTATTTCAGCGTCTCCTATGTGTGTGCGCACGCCTAATTTGACACTGACACACACACACTGACACACGCACACACTCTCTCACTTTTCACCCTCCCCTCCCCGGCTTCGCAAACGCACAGAAACTCTGCTCGTCTCTTACTTGTATAATCAACATCTCCCTCTCAGTTTCAGTGTCTCTTATGTGTGCGCATGCACGTAATTTGACACCAACACACACACACACACACACACACGCCCAGACACTCTCTCACCTTTTTACTCCCTCCCCAGCTTCACAAACACACAGAAACTCTGCTCTGTCGCGATTCTTTTCAAAGGTAAGGTGCTGGTTCATTTGTTTGTTTTTGTTTTTTTACTTTACAGCAGTGATTCCGTTAGTATGTGCTAACGCCAGTGTCAGAGAGATTTTTTTTCTTTCGTTAAAACGGTGTTTCCATTGTGTGCGTGTTTGTTGTGAAACTTAAAAAGCGAGGTGGGGAGAGGGAGGAGGAGTGTTACTGGGTAAAACAAGGCGAGGGAAGGGGCTAATTCCACACACACACACACGCACACACACACGCACACACACACACAAACACACACGGTGCCTGCGCGCGCAAACTGAAATACTTATCTGTCGGGATTTATCTGTACTTTTTTTCAAAGGTAAAGTGCAGGTTAATTTGTTTTATTTTCACCTTATAGATTGTATTAATCATTTTTTATGTATTTTTTTTTGGGGCTGTGGAATGAATAATTTGAGTTTTCATTATTTCTAATGGGAGAAATTGATTTGGTTTATGAGTGTTTTGAAACATGAGCCCACCTCTGGAACTAATTATGCTCGTAATCCAAGGTTCCACTGTACTTTTTTGTTTTCATTTATATGATTATAGATTACATTTCAGTATCCCAAAATATTTAAATATTGTATTTCAAGGTGGAGCCAAAACAACAACAATATTATATAGTACAACTTGATTATGCAGGCTTGTCCTGAATTAACAAGAACAGTGAGTATACAGTATATGAGAGATTACGCATCAGGCCATGGCATTGATTGCATTGTAACCAGACAATTATCCATTAAGATCCGATTTAATAAGGAACACTGGGAAATGCCTGATTGAGGAAGGTTAGGTGTGTACACGGCAAAGCAACTGGTAGTCAGCAAATTCAACCAATTTTGTGCTTTTTCTTTTTAAAGGTCATTCTTAAGTTAGTTGGGATTAGTTTCTAGGTTTGAGTTGGGTGGTGGGGGTATGTGTCAGCAGGTGACAACTGCAGATGAAGAGAAGACAGGCTTAACCATTAGGTAACGCTTGATGAGTTTCATAAGTAAGTTATCAAAATGTTAACAAATGTAATAAAAAATAAAAAATGTAACACATTGTAAGAAAAATCTAATCTGATATAATGTCAAGATCTGCTTCCAATAAGCTCATTAACGTTCAGGTAAAATGAACCAGTGTCCTTACCAGGAATACAAAGCTTGAACATATGAATGCTATTTTATTTAGTATACTTTAGCATATATGATACTATAATATACAATACTATACTATACAGTACTATATTATATTATACTATTTAAATCTAAG
The DNA here is from genome assembly GCA_011419295.1 of Clarias macrocephalus. Lineage (NCBI taxonomy): Eukaryota > Metazoa > Chordata > Actinopteri > Siluriformes > Clariidae > Clarias > Clarias macrocephalus. The sequence goes on from JAAGKR010006636.1 coordinate 23,010, forward strand.
ATGCTTCTAGATAACATTTAAGAAATTCAGAATAAGCATTAAATTACCTTATTTGACCATGGCTCCCATTCACCATTTTCACTGACCACATATTCAAAGATTGTTTGATCACCCTGTGTGCTAGGCAGGTTCAGTGAGGCTGAATGATTTCTGAGAAACACCTCCATCTTGGCTCGATCATCCAGTTCCAGCAATGCACCCACAGACCACATCACAGCAAACACAAACAGATGGCTAACATGAGTCACCGTCAAGTTCTTCTCTTCGACCAGAAGACCCTGTAAGGAAAGAGTCAGAAATCAGAAAGTCACATATTTCAATCAAATGTTTACATACGAATCAAATTTATATGTAGGTCATGAACACTATCAGCAGTTTATAGCTAAAGCAAATGTTATTACAGTGTGCATTTTTTCTTTAATCTTAAAATGTATTTCTTTGGACAACTCATGACTGTGTTATTGTAGCTGCATTATTTCAACAATGAAACTGCAATGCTCCACATGCCTGCTAAATCAGCCACACATGCACCTAAGCCAGCTTTTATTAAACACCTGCGACCTGTTACTAAGACCCTAAAGTTGGGGCCTCTATGGATGAAACTAGTTTTTCCCGGACACCCACAGATTCTCAATTGATTTGAGAGCTGGAGAATTTGGACAATACCTTGAACTCGTTGTTGTGTCGCTCAAAGCAATTCATGACCCATTGTTCAGCACAACAGTATATATTAACCTGCTCAAACATGCCACTACCCATCAGGGAATACCAAAGCCATGAAGGGGTGTGCTTGGCAGGACCCAATGATTTCCAGAACATTGCCCAAAACATCACAGTGCCTTTTTCGGTTTGCTTTCTTTCCATAGTGCAATACACATGCATCAAGCCATCCACAAGATGTAAAAGATAACATGATTCATCAGGCCACTTTCTTCCTTTGCTCTGTAGTCTAGTTCTGATACTCACATGCCCGCTATAGGCACTTTCGGCAGGGGACAAGAGTCAGCATGGGCACCCTGACCGGGCTGCGGCTACACAGCCTCATATGCAACATTAACTTTTCAGCAATTTGAGCTACAGTAGCTCTTCTGTTGGATCAAACTACTCGGGTCAGCCTTTGCTTCTCACACACATGGATGAGCCACCCATGACCCGGTCACTGGTTCAACAGTTTTTACTTTGCAGCCAAAAATAAAGACAGACACAATTTTTGTTTTATCCAGCTGGATTTACTCAGTGCAACTTTTATCATCCTACCAGATAATGCCATCATGCCATAAAAATAAATAAAAATGAAAAACAGAGTCATTGATTTGGAAAAGGATGACTCCCTTCTAATCACCTTCTTATTGGCCACAAAATAACATGCTGGGTTTACCTGTAAAATATCAATTGTCTGTTTGATGTACATGCATTCCAGAATCTGCATCTTGGGTGAAACTGCAGTAAAAACAAAGTTCATCAAGTCCTGTGGAAACATACAAACATACAAACTTCTAGTTAGAATCTGCACAATGTATATAAATGTATATAAATTTAAAACACACTCTTAAGGATTTTCCCCTTAAGAACTGAAATTTTACAAGAAATTTGCTTTGGCATACAAAGCATTTTTGGCTTAGAAGTCAAGTTGTTCGGCTAAGTTGTCCAGGAGCTGTTCAAGACTTTGTCAGTTGAAAGCCAAGCGAATGCAAATTATACAAATTTTTTATGTGTGTGTGTGTGTGTGTGTTTTTTTTTTTTTTGCATTTTGTGCAGAAGCAAGAAGAAAAGGCAGCCACATTCAGTTTTGTTTTTAAAGCGATTGGTGCCATAAGGACTCATGATTTAGGTTAAGTGAGGTTTAATGTATATTTATTTAATATTTTACTTCATTTACATGTCTTTTCTAAATGTCTTGATTGTTTTTATATGCAAAAATATGTATATATAATGTTGGAAATTGGTAATATTTCTGGTTGGCTGGAACAGATTATATGCATTTATATTATTTCCTTTGTGAAAATGTGTTTCACAATATGAAATTTCGCCGTAAGCACTCGCCTCTGGAATGGATTAAACTCTTATACCAAGGTACCTCTGTAATTTTTTTCATAACATTACTAATACGTGATTTATTTTTTAATAATACATATGCATAGTACTGTCTAAATGTTTTTTAAGGCACATGTATTAATATTTAAAATCTGTGCCATCATTACAACCATTACTTAATAGCTAAATGACTACAGTATTTGAATTATAAACTGTTTAGTAATGTTACTTATTATATTAAGTAATGCTTATTAATGTCATCTTATTCGAGTGTTAGCTATAAATTGGACAGGTCTGTTAATGCACTTAAATCTCGGATCATTTCTATGTTACTTTGATGAATAATGGCCACTGTTATTATTACTCTGACACTGACCTGGTAGATGCTGTTAAAGCAGTTTAGAAGCACATCTGCATGTGATGTTGGAATTTTCTTTAGCCAAGCCTGTAGAATGGGCCTCCAGTCCAGCACAGATGAGCTCATGAAGACCATGCCGTTACGAGAGACAGTGGCTGGAGAAGCGTTATCGATGTTGTGAGGCTCAAAAACCACTTTACAGTTCGGGGACATTGGGATGCGGTCTCCGTTAGCCAGGGTCAGAGTTTTATTGTCATCTAAAACTGAATTGAGGTTTTCAATCCAGACAGCATCTACTGGACCATCCAGAACAATCCATATACATTCCCCCTGAAAACAAACATTCAAGTGTTAGAAATCTCCTTCTTCTTTGTCTTTCGCCTGTGTTAGAAATGATAAATAATATTCTAGATATTAAGATAAGGTGACCTTTATCCATTACATACATCTAGCACATGATCAACAACTGCAAACAATTTCAGCGATTCAGGAGTCACTGGGAGAAAGGTGGTCGGTGATGCACCGGAGTGGTAATCATTTATGTGGAACTCCAGATACCTGTTGTCTCACATATTGATGTGAACTCTCTCTTTATCTTCCCCTGAACAGCGCTGATTGCGTGTGTATGTGTGGTAGGTGACTGGTAAGATGCAGTGGAAATTGTATTCAAAAGGCTTTTTTTTTTTTTTTTTTTAAATTTCTAAGTATTTAACTATAATGCCAAGTGTGTAGTTATAAATAAAAAGCTTACACAGGATCCTACTGTGGGTCTGCAGTGTTTTTAGTGTACTACTGGGATTGTTAGACAGGAGCTGAAAACCAGGAGCAACATTCCCACTTCGTCCCATCACTGTTTTAAGAAAAGCAACCTCAGGCTCTCATTTAGCAACACAATATGATGTACAGCAAGATTGCAAATGTGCTGGCCACATTAACCCCTTCTCCTCCCCACAGAGCTGCTGGGACTTTGAGGGCGGTGGAATCAAACCGGGTCAGCTGCCCTTGGTCTTTATGGTCCGACAGCCGTTTCCCAATCCAGAACAAATGTACTGACCTGGTCAGCTTTCAAAGATGTTTGTGCTTTTATTATCTTCCACAAAGGCCGAAATCAATAAAAGGCTTTAATGTATAGTATATTCAAGGTGAGGTATCCTTTGTTATCCTCAGTTACTGTGCACTTTTTCAAGCCAGTCATTTTCAGAATAGATTGGGCAAAAAGGTCTAAGAAAGTGATGGAGCAGCAGGGCTTCTGTCTTTCTCTCCTAGTAGACGTCACAGAATTTTCCCTGGTGTAACAATACTCTTAAAATAATTTTCAACACGATACTGTAGCTTATTTCTATTAGACTGGAATTTGTGGTTATGTACTGTACATCATACATCACCTTATGTTATTAGATAAATATAAAACCTACTAACCAAATGACAACGACCATTCAAGGTCATACATAAGCTGAACTGAAGATGGAAAGGAGACACAAAGTATCATGGGTAGCATATTAAAGGCATGGAGGTAGTGCTGAGTTCATTCTAAATCATTTGGCCATAAATATTGTGGGATGGACAAAGAATGACATCACAAGAAATAAATCACTAGGTACTAGTCAAGGAAACAAATGGGATAACGTTAATAGCTCTAAAAGAAACTGTCCTACATGTTTAGCCTCCCATTTTCTTGCGCAGGAAATAGTATTTATAAATGATTGCTGTATAACCCACAGAAACTAGACTGCAAAACTCAATTCTGGGAATTTCTAAAATCTTTTTATTTCAGCCTCTGTTATGACCAATTAAGATTATCCACACGTACCTGCTATCAGATATTGGACACAGTTATCATTCTTACCTTTTTTGCTTTCAGAGTCTTCCTCCATAGTGTGGAGAACACTCCGTCTGTCCAGTCATTTGTGGCCACATCCAGAGTACCAAACATCTGTGAGGCCGTGATGGCCTTAGGATTCATTCTCATTTCTTTGTGTGGAGTGCCACAATTCGTCATAGCCTTTAGCAGAGTATGAATACAGGTGGTTTTCCCTGTTCCACTGGGACCCAGAGTCATGATACCTGGCAAAAACCATCAAACAGTTTTTCGCGACCTTAGGTAGTTGTACAGTATATAAAAAATGCTCAAACGGTCAGCCGTGCAAAAAAATCATACAGCACTGGATAATGTATTACTTTGAGTGAAAACTCAGTGTGAACTTTATTTTGTCTTCCCATGTATTATTATTATTATTATTATTATTATTATTATTATTATTATTAATGATCAGAAATCAAGACACAGGACCTTGTTTACATGTGAATTTTCTTCACACTAGTTTACCTGCTTCATGTTCAGTACCATGAATTGAACCTAGAACCTCCTTTATTCTCTAATTATTCTGAAAACCATTAGTTTGTTTATTATTTGTTTAATAATAAGATTAGTTAAAAGTAGAATTTGTTAAATATTTATTGCATTTATATCTGCTCAGTTTTAAATAAAAGTAACATCCTTTGAAGCAGCCTTTTGAAAAAAATATTACGTTGTTGTATTTTTGCTTAGAAAGAAATATTATTAGAAAGGCAACACACACTACTTTGTTATTAATGTTCCTAAATGATGACACTGTTGTCATAGCTATGTCAGGAAACATCAGTAGGTTCCACTAGGGGCAGTAAACAAACCCGACTATTTAATTAATCTATTCTCTAGTCCTTGCAAGTTTCTGTAAAAATTCATGTAGTCTCTCTAATGTTATGACTCACCATGTCTCACGAGCTGAGTCTCGTAGAGCTGCACCAGTTTGAGCATCCATGGTGGGTGGGCAATGAGGCCTGCCTCCTCAGCCTGAGTGCTAATAGCTGCCTCCAGCTCAGGGTAACCAACTTTATCCAGACTGATGCCCGGAAACAAGTCATTAATCAGACTCAGAAACAGAGGCTCATCCTCATCTACCTGTGCTGGAAAAAATCTGATGATTATTACCATTATGAAAGTTTAAAAGACACTCTGACACCCTGGATTCAGTAGGCAGGAGTAAGAGAGAGAGAGAGAGAGAGAGAGAGAGAGAGAGAGAGAGAGAGCATACGCTGGTTAGCATAAGCTCTTTGGGCCACAAATGTTTTTCAGTTTTTCATTGATTAAATGAACATTGCTTTGTTGCTCCTGCCCCATTGCTGGTATAGCACAAGTGAAAAATGGTTATCAGGGCTAATAAGATTTATCAAGGCGGAGATGGTGAACGGCAAAATTCTATGAAATGAAAATGAGGTATAGTTTTGATCATCTGGAAATGATAACAAAAACTTGATTACTGTAATCTGATAAAAAACCCAGCTTCACCTAAAGGCATAAATATTAAATATCAAAACTTTATGCAAACCCTTTAAAAATTGAGAAATTTATTCCCTATGGCTTTCTGATTTCAGCTGGTCTGCAACTTTAAAATAAAATCAGTGTCACACAACCATACACAATAATTTTGATGTTTAGCAGGGACATCAATTGCTAGCTCTTAAATGTCACTTGGTTCTTTTCATTGACAAAATGCCGTCCTAAAGTATTTCGACAGTGACATACCAGTTTGGAGAGGTTCATGTCACGTAGCACCCTCATGACCACAGTCTTTTCTGACTCAGACGGGTTAGATCGCTTCACTGCTCCCAGCGTCCTCAAAACAGACAGGATGTTTCTTAGCCCAAAGTCATAGTGAACCTATGAAAATATACAAATATCAGAAAATATTTCCTCCTGCATTCTCACAGAAGCACAGCAGGAATAGTGGTACTGTAATTCTACTTAAAATGAAATGTGCATCATAATTTGATGCCATATCCAAACGAAACATGTAAAGCTCAATAACACAACTGGTAAGTAAAAAGACAATCGTACATAGTTTACTTTGCAAAATACAAAATACATACCAACAGACTAGATTATAATGGAACAACTTGTTCAATCTCAGCAGTATAACTAAAAGTATAACTCACTCACTCACTCACTCATCAGCAATACCACTTAATCCTGTATTCAGGGTCACGGGGGGGGGGGGGGGGGCGATCGGGGGGGC
>JAAGKR010006636.1:29476-41749 GCA_011419295.1 Clarias macrocephalus
GGGGGGCTATCCTAGGAGACTTAGGGCGCAAGGCGGGGTACACCCTGGACAAGGTGCCAATCCTTCGCAGGGCACAGACACACACACACACTACGGCCAAATTGGGACTGCCAATTAACCTAAGCTACATGTCTTTGGACCGTGGTAAGAAACTGGAGAACCAGGAGGAAACCCACCAAGCACGGGGAGAACATGCAAACTCCATGCACACAGAGACGGGAATCGAACCCGGACCCTGGAGATGCAAGGCTAACCACTACACCACTATATATATATATATATTGCTTTGTTATTATTTTGCAGGAATCATTAATTATGGTACCTGAAATTACTGAACATATTTAAAAGTGCATCTGCATCTGTGCTGCTGCCACATGAGTGACTGATTAGACAATTGTATACCTGTGCAGGTACAAATATCAGTATTTACACGACAGTATATGGTCAGCACATACAGCTGAATTTTGCACTATTCCCTTTATATATATTTTTATAACTAAGAAACTGACCCAGTTTTTAGTACCACATAGAGAATTCCAAATCAATTCTCAAGTCTCATTATAACACAATGATGAATTTGATGAATAAGTAGTTCCGCGTGTTGATGAAAGGTGTGAACGGTTAGGGGTGGCTAACTTTTATCTGACACCAAATTTAACTAAGTTGTATCGCCAGATTTCCTTGATTTCAATATCTATAGGAATTTTTTTTTTTACTCTGCCTGGGTTACACCATTATGTCCCTTTTTATAGCTGTTTGGTGCTCCAGCAATGTTTTAGTGTTTTAGATCAAATTAATATAATTGAATTCATCAAGTGTGTTTGGAATCAACATGTACTGTATTGTCATCAGTTACTCCCAGAAGAGCTTACTTGTTTGGAGAGCTGCTCCTCACACAGTTTGTAAAGCGTATAAAACTTGCGGCTGAGCACCTGGTTGTCTCGGAAGCCAGCACTCGCAAGTTTGACTCTCATGATGATAGCACGGTCTGGCACCATCATGGCCACTATACGAAACTGAATCTTCAAATTCTCCGGCAGCTCCTGTCTTCCTGCATATCCTGGATTCTGTTTCATAAGACATAAGGATGAAGAGGCTTTTATTTGAGAAGAATAAACATAATCATTCACTGTTAATCATACAACAAGTTTGTTCAGTTTGATATAGGAACGTAAAATTCCACTTCCTAGTGGAATGGCTACTGCAGTACATTTTGGCAGATGCCCTTATCCAGCGCGACTTACATTTTATATCGTTACACGTCTGAACAGTTGCGGGTTAAGGGCCTTGCTCAGTGGCAACTTGGTGGTGCTGGTGTTTGAACCTGGGACCTTCAGATCAGTAGTCCAACACCTTAACCACTGAGCTTCGCTAATGTTAGCAACATCAGCAGTGCAAATCCCAAACATCCCAAATGCCATATGAAAAGTGATGAAAAGATGTTTACTCACCATAGTCAAAAAGATGCCAAACTCTTTGTCCATGTCTACGACATCTCCATCAGTAAAGACAAATTGAGGTTTGTTGTTCTTCTTACACTGGAGCACAATGTAGATCTGCTGTGCAGCCACTGATAGCACCGGCAACTCAATGCGGTTAAACTCATCAAAGCAGCCCCATGCACCAGACTGCGCCAGTCCTTTCGGACAAACAGCAAACATTTAGATGTTACCGTATCAAACCGCACTAACATTAACATAACCCCTAAATCTTAGGCAATGTATGTACGGTAGGTTTAGGAAATCATATATTATGCATCACAGCTACAGCTACCATAATTTAGGACCATAATAATTCCACATGTATGAAATGACATAATGCACCTTTGTAAATACGTCCTAGTCCTCGGTAGTCCATCTGATCTGAGCAGTTGAAGACCACGACATATTTACCAAGGCATCGACCCATGTCTTTAGTAGTCTCAGTCTTTCCTGTTCCTGCTGGACCTGCTGGTGCCCCACCCATACCCATACCTAGTGCCTGCGCCAGGGTTATGTAACATCTAAAGTGAAATAAAGAATTATTAGCAAAGAATACCCTCTAACAAAAATTAAGTTGCATAAGAACTTTTTAAATGACAGTACAATTTATAATTGCAAATCAACAAACTGTTATCGTATCCCTAAAATATCCATAATGTTATAAATGGCTTCAGTTCAGCACAAACAAATCTACAATTTTAAAACAAAAGGTAAAATATAAATCTGAATAATTTGTTGTCTTCTTCAGTGTCGTTACCTGTCAGTAAGCGGGGTTATGACCAGTCTGTCAGTGCACCCAAGGTACTCATTGCAATAATCAAACTCCACATCAGTGATGTGTATCATGCATCTGTCTGTGTCCTCATCAAAGTAGAAACGTGACTGCTTCTGCCACTCAAAGTCTGTTTTAGATCGAATGTTCATTTTTACCTGTAAACACAAGTTCCATGCAGGGTCATGTTTATGCAAAATCCATTCAGACTTGTGGGTTAATATCTATAAAATATCTAACAGTTAATTCTAACCCAAGTGGTGATAATAGAGCATAACAGCACTTGGGCATTTAACTACTGTATATGCATCACTCCACATCACAGGTGTTCTAACAATCCTTAATTACAGTAACTGAGGGTCACCAGCATGGCTGAATGGACGTCGGTACAGTCGGCAGCACTGGAAAGTCTGGTAAGAGTGGAGCAGCTGCCTGACAACAACCCACATTAAAGCGGAATATGTGGAAAAATGAAGTGAACATTTAGGCATTTGGCTGATTTGAATTCTGAACATTTGAATCTTGTAAGTTTCTCAGGACTGCCCACCACCTCCATGGTTTATTCTCATCATCTCTTGGCTACATGCTACCAAAAATAACACAGTTAAAAAATAACTGGTTAGCAAACACCAATAATAGATCAAATTAAAAAATGGTGTTTGTGGAAGTGTTGTAGAAAAACAATATCACACTTGAGGTCCGCTGTGATATCTTCAGTACTCAGGCTCAACCCTTGTGTCTATGGCCATGTCACATGATATACAGCGATATACAGCAATATTGTCCATATACTGTATTCAAAGGTTTAGCATATCATACCAGATCATCAAATATATCCTTCTGATGCACATGAATTGTTATCAGAGTTTCATATTTGGTTCTTTCCATTTTTGTCAAATCATGAGTAGTCATATCAATCAGCTCATTCAAAATATCCAGAAACCTCTGATTCGTCGCCTGCATGATCTGTAAAGAGAATATCGTTATGATATACAGCAGTAACACATACTGTAGCCAACTTGATGCTGCAGATGACTTTCTCCAAAGTATTTCTAAGTACCTCTGATTTTATAAACATTATTGATTTTTAAAATGTATTGCATGAAACACCATTTAAATTAATCCATTTGTAATGAACAAGTTAATATTTGTTCCATTTGTTTAAAATGACAGTTTTTGACACAAATCGATGAAATACTGTATATTTTCCCAAACCTTCTTGTCAGCCTTGCTGAGGCCGAGGGCCCTCTCTGCGTCTCTGGTCCAGATGATCTGTATGCCTAACAGCCCGACCTGAGCTGGGAACGCTGACTGAAACTCAATGAGCTTCAACCCTGGGTCGCTTACAGCCATGTGAGCCTTTCTGATAATGCTGTGTATGGTCCTCCTCACCTCATCCAATAACAATCCCAGCCAGGTCTCCACATTTCCCTATAATTGGACACAGTGGTATATAGTGTGCTAGAGCAGATTATTATTATCATGATTTTAGGTGTGCTAGTTTAACAACTTTATTTAAAAGCCGATCACTGAATGTACTGCAACAAAGCAGGTGAGAAAAGACTACCGATCCTTACTGTATCCCAATAATTTAGTTAAAGATTGAGTTTTAGAAAGATGCTAAATCTGCCAACGGAATAAGAACAATTACAGCATCAAACTAGTAATAGTAACACCTTAATAATCCTTTATTTGGTTTACTGTAATCTGATAATAGTTGATAAAATTCAGCTAGATGTAAGATATGTTCACTTGCTAAGTTGGCATTTCTGAAGTGTGGTACATCAAATAAAATAACTTTTATAATAAAAAAGTTAGAGACGTTTTTTATTTTTTATTTTTAAGATATCTTAATGCTAAGAAGTTATCAATTAGAATATTTCACTGTCTTTATTACTATCTTCATTTCTTTCCAATATTATTTATTTGGAAAAATATAATGAATTAGGCAACTCCTGTATTTATCCCATATCTCCCTCAAGTACAATATGTGCAACACGCGTGAGTTACAAAACACTATGAAATCCTTTGCCTGACCCATGAACCATATTATTATCGATGGAGGTCATTGTTTGAGTGTGACTGTTAAATTCATTTAGTGCTCACGGGAATGACTGCAGTGGGCTTCAAGCCATCTCATTCACGGTCATGTGATCTTTAAAACATCTGCACAATTGAAATGTTTTATTGCCACTAAAAGTCCATCACTTTACTGTGTCTTCTGTAAATGACAATTGGTTTTATGCCTTCATCAGCTGGGCAGTTTTTTGTTTGTTTGTTTGTTTGTTTTTTTTTACAATTCAAACAAAACAAAACTCTTACTTGGACATTAACTGGATTGCTCAGATTCACTGACTCTCCTTCCTGTGACTGAAAGCTCAGTATTTGGTCATAGTTCTTCTCATGGAACACAACTCGGTTCACATTATCAAAAAGGCTCAGCAAATGATTCTGAAACACAAGAAAAGAAAACATAAGAATAGCTACTAATACGGCAATAATGTGTATAGAATAGATAAGAACTCATAATTGCATGTCACCCAGAAGAGGATGGATTCCATTTAGAGTCTGACTTGCTAATTTGAGGAGCTGGTTGAGCTGGTGTTGAGCTGAGCCACAATGTAAGGCCCCACACATTTTAGTGTACAGTATCCTCCTCTTTTATACAAACCAGATGGTAAGCATTTTGGAGATCACGTTTTTTTATTTTTTTTATTTTTTTTAAGAACAGTGCTCCTTGTAGAAGTTTGAAAATGGTGGACGTGACGGGAAGAGCGTAAGAGCTCTTTACTGTGATGTCATTGAGGCCATGGTAATTGATGCAAGGATGAAGAGACTTGCCCTTCTTTCCCACAAAGAAGAACCCCACCACTGCCAGGGATGAAGATGGTCGTATTATCCCAGCCAAAAATGGGAACAGAGAAAACAGACATCCCTGTGGGGAGGCGTTACAGGCGGTCATAAGGTCAGTGTAGTGGTAATGACATGCTGTGAGTCTTGATGCACATGCTTGTGAGGTCAGTGTACTCCTGTGGATCTAGTGAGGTCCAGAATCTCCTCCTCAGAAGAAACAGGTGATGTGGAAGTGGTTGGCAGACATGACGCTGATGACAGACAGATGGGGCTCCACCCCTTGATAATTGCTTGGGTCCAGTCAATGTGTGTGTTGTGATGCTGCTGCAGCCAGGAGAGGCTGATTACTGTATGATGGGTGTATTACTCAGGAGGAGAAAGCATATTGTCTCCATGTGATGTAAAGTTACATTTGATGGGTGACCAGTTGCAGGCAGCTGCCATCTAGTGCTTGGACAGATAAGGGTTGGTCAAGCAAATGTGACTGAATTCTCAGGTTTTGTGTGGTACAGTAGCTGCTCAGATAAGACTTTGGTTCGACTCCAACAAGTATTTCTGGTGAGGAGCTGTCTGCATCTGCTGCACCTGAACAGACAGGTTGCTTAGAGTGAGAACGATGGCTTTTAACACGTCATTGGCCTGCAGAAGGTCTTGTTGGTGTTCCCCCAGTGCATCATTAGCTATTGAAGGTCTGCTGGGTCTATTTTGGCTGGATTATTCTGTCAGGCTCCCAGGCTAAGATAGACAGAGTAGGTAGGCCCAAAAGCAGACATTCAAACGAACAAGTTATGACATGGAGGACCTGGGTTGAACCATCACGATTTCACACTCTCCTTGTTCAGCCTTTTCCTCTTTTTATGGCTACCATGTACCTGAAAGGATTCTTCTTGGCTCTTTTAGTGTTCTCTATGCTGGAAAGCTATACCATCAGGAAGAACAGTATGCCTGCTGTTATTCTTTACTTTAGCCCTGTATATAAACTCACATTCCCAACAAGCTGTAAAAGACACCAGGCCAGACTCAAGCACAAAGCAAAGAGGAGAAAGTAAAAGTCACTTGGAGCTAATCCTGGACTCAAACTCCATCCCATCATCACCAGATTTTAGTCGGTACAGACCAACAGAAACTACAGGCTGAGTGGTACAAAGAAAATCTTTGCTTTTTAGCAACAGATGCTTTTTAACCAACAGGGTGTATATTGTTTCATATTGTCTGGATATTACACTGTTAGCCAGGAGTCTGTACCCATATTATGTTTAATGAGCGTTAATATGAGACTAGATGCTTTTTTTTTTTTTTATTTATCAGTTTACTAACTATAAAAAGTATATGTGGGTAATGAAAGGGGAGAGCTCCGTACCTGTATCGTATGAGGGTCTGATGCCTGGCCAAGTATCTCCAGGAGGACAGGATCTGACACAAAGAAGAAGCGTGGAAAGACAAGCCTTTTCTTTTCCAAGTATCCACTGAGGGATTTCTGGCACACTTCAAGCTGTTCCAGCAGGTGTGGGAGTAGCTGAGACAAGGTTTCATCCCCCACGCAGCATTGCACGACACCTACCACCTCATGCGCCCTCTGCATGATCCTTTGCCATGATTTGTCAATGTTCTGGAATCGCTTAGCTTCCTGAAGCACAAACACACACACACACACACACACACACACACACACACAAACACAAACACACACACACACACACACACACACACACAAAAACACAACACACATGGGAGGTAAAGTTTAATTAGGTATTGCTCATTTTATCTACTGCATAATACCATCCATATGGCAAAGCAAATATAAAAAAGTTACACTGAGGTGTAAATCTCAGTTGCAGGGATAGAAAATGCAGTAATGTTCCAAAATACAGTAAACCTGCTCTATAGTCAGTGATAGATGAAGTGAAAATGAAAGCAGAAATATTCTAGGTAAAAAGTAGAGGTTCGCCTTTTATATTTCCACTTGAGCAAGAAACAATTGGCTTCAATTGTCCTTAAGTAGGGCAATTATTAAGCTCATGAGGCTCATGGTAGCCTCAAGGTGGTGGTGAAATGGTGTACGGGGTATGTCTGCCCAGGTGCCTGTGGATTTAACTGAACTGCCATCTGTTTTCTTACAATCAAAAATGCAGAATGCAACACATTGATGATGTCATTGAGTCACTGGCTTGCTGCTGCTAAAGCAAGAGTTTCGCTAGAAGCGTTCCTACAGTAGAAGCGTTATTTCTTTTAAGGCCACCTTTTCCAATTCATTTGCTCGATTAATCTAAAAAATAAGTGAGCTGCCCATTGGGTGCTCTGCCCCGCTATTATATTTATCTTTTGATCTCAAAGCTGAATGTCTTCAGCCTTGCTGTTCTAATACTTTCTGTTTTTCTAATATACTGTAGTTAAGCAAAGTGCACATTTTCCAGAGAATTCTCGGAGAAACAGGATGTAGAAACAACTTCTTATCAAACAATATTAAGACCAGTGATGCATAAATTATAATTAAACTCGTTTAAAAATCGAATCGATTAACCTTTCAAGAATACTGAATAAATAAAGAACAAAATTGAACAAACCTGTGGAAGTTGCTTGGCAATGTCCCCTCCAACAAACACAGCCTCCAGATACAGCCACAGGTTCTGGACACTCAGCCATTTCTCAATCACCTCTGAGCTGTTTGACAGTTTCTGTACCCACTGCTGAATACTGGCCTTGAATGGAGCGTTGTATCTGAGATCATGGATAAAGAACAACGCTATCATGAATAAGATGTATAATGTACATTAGATACTTCATACTCATTAATAGGAAGGTTTCTAAAAATTGAGAACTCATAGGATTGTTCAGAGTGATGGGTTCGTCAGGGTAAGAAGGGAATACATTAAGCAAAATACATTTTAGTTTGTTTGTGTGCTTTTGAGTGGTGGGGAGATTAACCCAAAAATTGAAGAAACGGACAGGTCTTAAGTCATTGTTTAAAGACTGACGGACATCTAGAAGAAGCTCCTTCCGCCACTTTATTAATCTGAGTCGATACTTTTAATTAAAATACGGAAGGCAACAAAATCTGTCTGATTCTATCTGATCCTGTCTGTCATCTCCATGTGTTCATATAGTAATCCTGTTTAATCTGTTTGCCCACACTGATGTCACACAAGATGGTCGCCAGGTTTTAAAATACAATTCAAATTCACATGTTTACTTTCAAATTTCTAATTAATAAAATTAGACGACCATGTTCATCATGCAAAAATGGTAGAAAATTCTGCACACTTTTGGATAACTCAAAACTGGTAGCAGTGTCTTTTTAAATGCATGAGGAGGAATGTGTTATTTTGTTTGTATTAAAAGTGTGTCCCAGTTTCCACTGTTTCTGGGAAATAAATCATATACAGCTGTGGATAAAAAAGAAAAACGGTCTGGTACCTGTTGCTCATAAGTGAGCCCAGCACCATAAGGCTGTCCTCTATTAGTGCCACTTTCTCCCTGGTGTCCGAGCCTTTCAGTAGCAGCTCGCCACGATTCCTGGATAGCATCGAGCAGAGAGTAGGGTGAGATTCATGAATATGATCATTGTCCAGTAATAATTGTATGTCAAAGGTTTTAGGTTAAAAAATATACATGTATATACTGTACTTTTGATAATCACAACTTGTATTCACACATATCATAATAAGTGATGTGATAAGGGATAAGTGATGTGCATTAGCAAGCATATGTAATAATGTGAATAATAAAATGTGAATGGTAGTTAAAAAATAATAATGAACAATATTACAACATTGCACATTTGAGACTCTGCATAGAAGAGGTGTTCTACCAAATGTCAGTGTAGCTGTACAGGCAGGTGTCTATAAAACAGTTTAAACATGTAGGCAATAAACTGAACATACTTGTATATAGCATGTATGTATTATTATAAATAAAATAGTTAATATTATTTATATAATATAGTAGTAGTTAATACTATAGTAAAAAAAATAATCACAGTGTATCTATCAGTTATTACTTTGTCCCAAGTTTTCTTTATGACACTGGATATTAAGGTTAACAAACAGAGATGGAAAGTAACAAATCACATTTACTCGCGTTACTGTAATTTAGTAGTTTTTAAAAAATTTTTTACATTTTTTAAGTAGTTTTAATTTTACTTAAGTATGTTTTTTTAGAAGTATTGTACTTCGCTTCATTTGAAATCATGTTTGCTACTGAGTAAAAAATTAATGAATGAAAATAATTTTTTTTAAAAAATCATGTAACAGGGAAGGAAAAAAATTGTACCCCAGAAACCACTGCACTGATTGATTGATTGATTGATTGATTGATTGATTGATGATTGATTGATTGATTGATTGATGGATGGACTGATTGATTGATTGATTGGCGGGGAGAACAAACGGGCTAAATTCACAAGAACGATGGAGACGGACAAAACAGATGGCAGTGATGCAGACCCAGCTGAAAGCGAAATGCCATCAAATTCTTATGAAGCAAACCCCCGGCCTTTGTTATATACCGCATTATGTATGTATGGTGCCGCCCCTCCCCCGGTGTGTGTGTGTGTGTGTGTGTGAGATGTAGAGAATGGAGTAGGAGCTCAGGTGTGCTGCTCACCGCTGTAACGGTCTATTGATTTTTTTTTTTTTTTACCTTTTTCTTCACTTTATGTTTTGTATTATAATTTTCTGACAAAAGTGTATTACTCTTTCCACCTCTGTTAACAAACACAATATAAGGAATGTTAACTAACATGCGTGTCATTCTCACCTTTATTACCAACTGCATAATATTATAAAGAGATACAGTAACAGATACATATCTGAATCTTTTTTCTATTTCTTTCCCTGTTTCTAAAATGTGACCATAACTGCTCTGACCTTTAAAACCTTTAGTGATAAATATAAGGGCCAATTTCTGAGCGTATTCCTGCTCCTTATATGCTTGTTAATAACCTATTTAAAGAGTTGGGTCTCTGTGTTTCCTTTTCCCCTGATTGACTCGGCCTCTGTACAATCCACTCCTCCATCCTCACTTCCATGCAGAGCTCTGCCACAAAACTGATCGTTGTTTAAACTGGCACTGTCATTAAACTGAAGGGCCAGTAGCATGAAATGTGCACACGGAGGCGTGGGGCTATTCAGAGGGGCTGAGCGAATCAATACTTTATGTGCCATTAAAAAGGTTTTACCTTTTTTTAAATAATAATAATAATAATAATAATAATAATAATAATAATTGTCTCGCCACAAATGAATAAGTGCATCAGTGTATGTGTTGCTACAACTGTTTTAATCAAACTTAAATCAAGCCGAGGGGGAAGTGTGCGTGGGGTTGTACTTAATTAATGATTCATTGATTATTGATTGCTTAAGTAAATGAAACAAACATACAAAGCAACTGAACAAAAAAAAATCTATCCAATGAATCCATCGCTACCTAAATGGTGCAAAAGTGAACTGATGGCTGCTCCACTCTGCCACCACTTCCTTTAGCTTTGCCTCAATGTCGCGTTCCTTCACCGCACTGATGCACACATCCTAAGAAAAACAGTTCATGTGGGAACCAGTTAAAGAACAGTACCTTCATACTTCCTGTCATATTAGATTCATCATGATTCATATTTGATTCATATCGTTCATCATGAGGCTTATGTACTTGAGAAAACTTTCTATATAAATTACCTCAATATCTTCTTTGTTTTTCAACAGCGGAGCCTCCAAGATCTTCTTCAAAATGAAGTTTCCATGGTCCACTTCAAACTTGTACCCTGTAATGTCACTCAAGCGCTGCCAGTGGCGGGGCAACATCGCCTAAAAAGGTCGATGATTTATGAAAAAGTAATGTAGAAAACATATTAAATATTAATCAAAACGTTAGAAATGGCAGTGAGTCATTTGGTTGAGACCTCTGACGGTTCTACTGTGCGTACTGTACAACTAAACTAAAAATGTGCCACGACTAACTTTATTCGCCATCATCTGAAGCAGTGGACAAGTTTCATTGAAGTCATCGATTTTTTTCTTCAAGTCATTGAATGCTTGCCATTCCTTTAGGGCTTTGGGAAGCTTCCGGATTCTAGAAATGATTGACATAATTTCAAGACAGAACATTTGTACAAAACAAGTATGCCACAATTATCATATAAAATATAATACTGTGCCTGTTCTGAAAATCCTGGAGTTCACTGTTGATCTTTTCTATGTTGAGGTCAGCCCATAGTATCTCACTGTAACCATTTACACTTTCAATGACACAGTTATACAAACTATAGAGCTTGGACAAAAGGTTGAGCTCCTTTTTGATCCGGTGAAGATCAGGATACTCTGCAGAGAACAGCGTCAAGTGAAATTCCAGATTTCATGGTTTCATTTATTTAAAACCTTATGAGTCTTCTAAGAAAGGCGTGGTGCCTGCCTACAGAACCTTCTACTGCTATAAATGAAATCGCTAGTGCACATCTATGCTTTCTAATAACGGTCCTGTGAAAGTTTGGTGATGTGCCGATAGTAGATTTGACAATTCCCCTTTTTGTTTAGGTTTAGGTTTATTCGAACGGTTTCAAGTTCAGACTTGCAACCAGAAGAAAATGCAACAAGGACGGGACTTGATAGTGGGTACAAGATAAAGAATATTTATGTGAAGGATCTTCTCAACAATTGGGACTTTTCTAATAGTGATTCCTCAGCATACGAATGCAAGTTTCAACCTCAAGAACTAAAAGTTTGGCTCTGCATACAAACTATTTTCACCGAACGAAGTAGGTTTACATATTTTTTCGTGGGTTTTTGTTTTGAATTTTGTGCAAGATTTAGTGAAGACATGGGAAAAGGCGTTTCACAAAAACGAAATTTCACCTTACCGTTAACTGTAAGGCCAAAGAGCTGTTCACCACTGGAATATGTGATATATTTCCTCCAGAGCTCATCAAACTGCACCTGAAAAACCTGCAGCCTGTCACTGGCTTCACGAGGCATCAGTCCCACAACACCTGGGCCACTACAATCCGGACACGGACGGTTATATTCCAGAAAAAAAAAAAAACAGAAAAAGAAAGAAAAATCTATTGTTATGTACCCAAGAAAGTGTGAGACAAAACAAAGAGTAATACAATTAGTATTAAACAGAAATATCTAAACAAGAAACGTGGAACAATTGATCTATTATTCGATGGAATGTTTT
>JAAGKR010006637.1:5494-32383 GCA_011419295.1 Clarias macrocephalus
GCCCCCCCCCCCCCCCCCCCCCCCATTTAAAATCAACCCATAGAGATTTCTTTGAGGTATTTTGAGAATTGTTGTCATTAAACCTTTAGAAAACATGATTTTGTTCTTACAATGCATTTACATAAAAAATAATGATTTACTATGAATTATGATAAAAATTATGTTTGACCCATGATGAGTCAAACATACCCCATGATTAATCACCTTTTAGTAAAATCCTATCATATGATACACATGTCCAATAATCACAGTCTGCACCACATAAATATCTGATTACTCCCTTGAAATATGTGGTCAAAAAAAACATTGTAGTTCCAACTGAAAATTACTTCATTTTCTTAGAGGACAGTAATATTGTAGAATTAAAACCCATCTCCTCTTCAGCCTTTTTTGCTCACAAAACCACACATGTAGGATGTTGTGCTGTGTGCACATGAACAGAAGTTGCATTACAGGCAATCTCTATGTTTTTAAGTTTGTGAAAAAAATAATAGGTGTGTATGAAAATGGCTGCAATGCCACACTTTTGTCAAATACCTTCAATTAAAAATGAATGTCTTGACTTCGCTCACATCTTGTGCGTTTAATTCAATGTGGGTGTGTACAGAGAGCAAATGGAAAACGTCTCAGGTTTCTTTGCTGTAACTCTGTTCCCAAACACGCCAAACTTTTGGCTTATATAACCTCGGTCAGGTGCCATCATCTGATGAAGTGCACCTGAAGGTTATAAATAGGTCTAAACCGGAAAAATCCTCAGGTCAATTTTTGTCTTAAAGGACGTCCAGTCACTCCTACAGTGCAGCATTGGACCACACATCTCGTTCCCGCTTTTTCAGGGAACAGGGTTACAGCAAAGTAACCCGTGACATTCCCTTTCAAAAGCTACACTTGATGCTGCGTGAAAATGCTTTGGTAATGAGGAAACCAACCCTGCCGCACTGAAAGTGTCTGGACCCCCAGGGTTGTGTAGTGTGTGCGCACAATCATCAAAGAGGTCAGACATGACTCTGGGATGCTGACTCGAGGACCCGTGAGCCTGGAGTAGCATGGACATCCAAACTATAAAATCTGACAAATGTGTGCAGAGTGGACCATCCTGCCGCATCACACACTGCTGCAAGGGGATGCTTCTTGCCAGAGCAATTGATGAGGCAAGCTCCCTGCTCGAGTGGGCCCTAATTCCTAGGCCTCGTAGGCTAGGGCAATAGCATCTCTCATCCAATGTGACAGTGTCTGTCTAATGGCAGCTGCCACCCAGTTGCGGCCCCCATAGCATACAAAAAGCTGCTCTGACTTATGCCACTGGCTGGTGCGTTGGACATAAATCTGAAGAGCATGCACTGGGCACAGTAAGTGAAGTCTTTCCTGCTCCAGAGCTGTAAATGGCGGGGGAAAGATGGCTTCAAGAACAACAGGATGCATGGTTGAAAATGGAACTTTCGGAAGACAATTGGGGTGAGAATAGCTTTGACTAGCCCAGGGGCAAAGTCTAGGCAGGATGGCAAAATCGACAGAGCTTGCAAATCCCCAATTCTCTTTAGAGAAGTAACAGCAATTACAAAAACCATCTTAAGGTGCAAACAAAGCTTCGAGCAAAAGAAGGGACCGTTGCTCTAGTGGGCAGCCTCAACCATTTAACTTTTCTTGCAGAAACTCTAGCACTGAAACAATTTGGCAGTCAACTGGATCTACATGTTTTGCCACTTAGTATCATTTCAATTACACTGGCTGGAAGACCAGCATCTCTTAATTGGTCCCCTTCCAAAACTCGGGCCAGGGATGAAATATTGTCCCCTGCGCCTAAGACAGAAGAACTCTCCACACTGGAGTCACCCATGGTGAATGGTCGAGGAGACATATTAGATCCGAGAACCACACTCTGGTCGGCCAACGGGGCGCTATCAATACAAGGTGCAAGCTTTGTTGACAGACCTTCGCCAGGACTCCCGGGAGCAGAGCTATCAGAGGAAATGCATAAAGACGCAGACAGGGCCATGTATGGGCCATAGCGTTCAGACCCAGGGGAGAGAGAGAACAGAGAGTAATAAAGCGAGGCAAAAAGGTCCACATCTGCCACATAAAATCTCTCCCAGATTTGACTGGCTATTCTGGGGTGGAGTTCCCAATCCCCGTACTTCACAGCTTGTCTGGACAGGAAGTCTATTCCCATATTCATATGCCCCAGAATGTAAATCACATTGAGGGAGAGGAACTCGTCCTGTGCCCAAAGCAGAACCTAGTCCGCTAGCTTTTTCCAGCCGCATGAGCACAGTCTGCCATAGCGACTTATGTATGAGACTACCGTAGTGTTGTCCACCCGCACTAGAACATGGTAGCCTCTCAACTGCTGGAGGGAGTATTTCAGGGCCAGAAATAGAGCCATCCTTTCGTGGCAATTGATGTGCCACGCTAGAAGATAGCCTCTCCAGATCCCTTGGCCTGGACAGCCATCTAAGACTGCACCCCAGCCCATGAGAGAAACGTCTGTCATTAGCAACTTGCAACAACAACATGGACCTAGATTGGGACCCAGAGTCAAAAACCGGGGTCTGAACCATATAGAAAGGGTGTGAAGCCCATGGCGCGTAACCCTTATTTGTCTCTGGGGATTGACCCATGTATTAAATCCCTTAACTGCCACTAAAACACTCTGAAAGTAATGAACAATCACTTTCTGGCCTAGCTTGATTTCCTGTAGGGTATTGAGAATGGATTCGACACGCGCAGGGGACAGCTGTGCCTGCATTGAGATCGAATTCCACCCAAATACGTTGTCCTCTAAGCAGGAAAGAGGAAGCCTTTCCCGCCATTGAGTCTCAATCTTAAAAAATCGAAGTGAGCTAGGACGACATCTCGATGTCGAAACGCTAGCTGCTAAGACTGAGCTAGAATCAGCCAGTCATCTATGTAATTCAGGATATGGATGCCCTGGAGTCATAGAAGAGCCAGAGCTGCAGCCAAATGGAAGGACCCGATACTGGTAGGCTTCGCCCCCGATAGCGAACCTCAGGAACTTCCTGTGTTGTGGCAATATTTCTATATGAAAATATGCGTCCTTTAGGTCGATTGTCACAAACCAATCCTCTGGTTGGATTTGAGAAACAATAATTTCGTCTCCATGGCCCCTTTTTCCAGCAATGTCTGTAATTGCTGAGTCAACAAATCCGCTCGTTCCGGTTTCATGGAAGTGGAGGCCACGCCATTGAAACACGGAGGATGATGCAACATGAATCCTGTAGGTTCTCTCTGGAGTGCTTTGTTCATAAGGAGACATCCCTGGCAGTAGGTTCCCTGCTGCCAGCCTCTCTGAAAGGGGCAGAAGTTCTGACACATTGGCTAGATGGGGGGCTGTTAGATGTTCGGCATCCTGAAACGTGGCAGGAATGAACTGAACACCTCACATAACAACTGAACATTTCACAGAAAGGAATATTTATTTTTACGCATCCCTCCCCGGGGGGAGACACCCCCACAATCCTGGGCACATAAGCCTCAGGACTTCTTTTTAGAGGAGATGATGCTCCTCAGGTCCGCCCTCTTTGAGGCGGACTGTGAAGCATGGCGAGCCCCGCCCCAGTCTCTACGGGTTCTCGACATACCCAACTCCTTTTGCACTTCACGTCTGGAGAGATCCGGACCTGGTTGGGACTGGGTGGCTGACGGTCTCGACTCCCGAGCACGGTGGGGGAAAAACCTCACAAAGGTCTGCTTGTAGAGCTTTGCCTCCCAGAGCTTTGCCTTGTAGAGCTTTTACCTAGTGGCAACAGTGTTTACGGCGTCGCCAAAGAGGCTGGAAGGCAAGATGGGGGCATCACGGAGGAAAGCGCGATCCTTGTCCTTGTAGCCAGTGAGGTTAAGCCACAGATGTCTCTCCATGGCGACCATGGCAGCCATAGAGTGGGCCGTCTGCTTGGTGGCACAGAGAGATAAATCTGTGGCTCGGCGTAGCTCCGCAAACGCCGTGTCATCGATGGACCCGCCGGTGCTTAGATCTCTCAGCAGTTCAGCCGGGTATGCCTGCAAAACCGCCATGGTGTGCAGAGCAGCACCGGCCTGACCTGCTGCCTGAAAAGCTTTCCCCACCAATGAAGATGTTACTCTACACAGCTTGGAGGGGAGTGTAGGCTTTTTCAGTGAGGATGCACTCCCTGGAGAGAGATAGCCCGCAAGCATCTCTTGAATCTGGGGCATCATTGTATAACCCCGCACCTTAGCATCAACAACATTCAAATAAATCGATGTCGATGGCACAAAGATACAGGAAGAGTAAGGCTTACTTCAAGAACGAGTTAACTCATCATGTAGGTTGCCTAATTTCGAGCGCTTGGGGGTCTCTTGCTCCTGAGGACAGTTGAGATGTAATTGTTCAACTGCCCATGTTACCACCTCTAGCAACTCGTCATAAACTCGCTCATCAAAATTTTATAAAATTTTTTTATAAACTGCTACCTCAGTATTGAAAAAGCTGTTTGCACATGCACACACAATGCAGTCCTTGAAGACAAAAAGACCTGAGGATGTTTCTGGTTTAGACCTATTTATAACCTTCAAGTGCAATTCATCAGATGACATCACCTGAGCGAGGTTATATAAGCCAAAAGTTTGGCATGTTTTATACACACGTGCTTCACAACCTGTCGAACCTGCGTTTCACGCAGCATCGAGTGTAGCTTTTGAAAGGGAACTTATTGTTTCAATATGCATTTGCTAGACATTTGTATTTTGAATGTGTTTCGAATAACCTGAGCACCTGATATTAAAACACCGAGCCACCACAGCTCATTTAAAGCAGTCAAAAAAGTGCAAATGAATAAAAAATAAGTCATTGAATGAATATATGGGAATATAGATTATGAAAATGCTTATACTTTAAATTAAGTGATAATTTAAAGTATAAGAATAATTTTAATAAAAAGAAGAAGAAAAAGAAGACGAAGAAGAGTAAAGCCTCCCCAGTGGGAGCAGTATGGCAAAAAAGAAAAAAATTGCGATGTAAGCCTTCACTATTCAAACCAGTGGTAACGATGCTTCATTGAGATTCATGCTTAAATCGTTACACTTCAAACATTCACCATTCCTCAGTGTCTGGATGGCTTAGGCTTTGTGATGGATCACAGAGAAACTTTGTGTAGGGTGAACAGGCAATTACTTCAGAGGGGCTCTCTTGTTTACATAAATCAATCGTTCCTAATTGTTTTTATGATACTGCCGGAGATTTCATTCTTCGTGAAACCTGCATTGTTTCAACGGCTGCTATTTAGGTAGGGTGACTTAAAATTTCCATAATATTTTGTTTTCCAGATTCTAGGCCCCAAATGTTCTGCACTGTTTTGTTTGACATTGTTCATTATTCAAACTATCAGATAATTGTCAAGTACCGAAACAGCAAAAACACATGTCTGAAAATGTAAATAAAGAAACACTTTGCAGTGCAAATCCAGGATATGAAGACATTCCCTTATTTGTTCAATTATATAATATTTCCAAGGTTCAAAGTGTTCTGTGTGCATGTATGTGTATATACACATACTGTACATAGATACATACATAAGTGAGTGTTGAAATGCAAACAATATGTGCCTGGTGCCATGTTCTTTTGTTTTTTTCTTCCCAAAAGAAAAAAAAGGTTCCACATTAACTCTGACCTGGAAAACACGTGAAAGCGATAAATAGATAGATAGATAGATAGATAGATAGATAGATAGATAGATAGATTACAGACCAAAAGTTTGGACACACCTTCTCATTCAAATAGTTTTCTTTATTATGTTCTTTATTGTCTTCTTTAGCCCAAACAAGTCTCTTCTGCTTGTTGCCTGTCCTTAGCAGTGGTTTCCTAGCAGATATCCTACCATGAAGGCCTGATTCACACAGTCTCCTCTTAACAGTTGTTCTAGAGACGTGTCTGCTGCTAGAACTCTGTGTGGCATTGACCTGCTCTCTGATCTGAGCTGCTGTTAACCTGCGATTTCTGAGGCTGGTGACTCGGATGAACTTCTCCTCCGCAGCAGAGGTGACTCTCGGTCTTCCTTTCCTGGGGCGGTCCGCATGTGAGCCGGTTTCTTTGTTCTTTGCTTGATGGTTTTTGTGACTGCACTTGGGGACACTTTCAAAGTTTTCCCAATTTTTCGGACTGACTGACCTTCATTTCTTAAAGTAATGATGGCCACTCGTTTTTCTTTACTTAGCTGCTTTTTTCTTGCCATAATACAAATTCAGACTCTTTGAATGAGAAGGTGTGTCCAAACTTTTGGTGTGTACTGTAGATCCTTTATTGATACTAAAGGAAATTACTAACATCCAGTAAGAAGAAGAATAATACAATTTCTAAGAAATCTACTTAATATCAGCAAATAGTTGACTGTGCTGTGGTTAAAAACCCATTTTTCAGTCCACTCATGGCTCTGGCATACTAAGAAAAGAAAATGTTATACTTAATGTTCTAAATAAAAAAAGGGGGGGGGACCAGTTTTATTTTCTTAAGAGCTGTTTTATTCCCAGTTTGATTTGAATGCCCATCATAAAACTGAGTCTGAAATGTCCTTCTACTTCTTAAGTCTTACCCCTTTCACACATACACACTAGATTCCACATGGTCAACCTGTTTGTTATTGCACTGTAATTTTGCTACTATTAAATATTCATATAGGACAATGTTTCATGTCAAGAAACATGGTTCATCTAAACCTCTATTATAGTTCTAAATGACCAACACTCACTCTATTACTCACTCATTCTCTTTTAGTAACTGCTTTAACCTTGTTAGGGTTTTGGTAGATCCAAAGCGTATCCCAGGAACACTGGGCTCAGTATGGAAGATTTCACCACTGATGGAAGACCAGTTCATCACAGGGCACCATGCACAAACAATGGTACATACTGTAGGATGAACTCTGAGGTGGAAAGAAACAAGAGAACCTGGTTAAAAACCCAGACAAACATAGAAGAAATATGTGAAACTCCACAAAGACTCTAATGCAAACTCTAGTTTAAAGTTGACGCTGTGAGGCAATATTAACCACCCACTGCACTGCCATGCTGTTTTTGAGCTCATGCTACACACAGTCTCTGGGAGAGAAGAAAGAGGAAAATATTCTAACAATAAATAATTATAAGAATTTTTATTTTATTTTATTTTTTTTTAGGTCTAACAGAGGATTATTTCTTGAAGGATAAATAACCATTCTTGCACAAAAAACAGCCAAAGTCATTTCAAAATGAAAGATGATGAGAATCAATTTTCAAGGAATATTGTATGGTGTCTCTATTAACTAAAGGTTGTTCCAGTATTGTGGATAAATTTCTTCATCGCTGGTGAAAGTTATGCTAGTAACAAAAATGGAAAAATTGAAGTCCACAGGGGACTTTAAGCTGTGAGGTTTTGCTGGACTGCATTCAGAACGACTTGAAGGGGCTCCAGGTCTGTCTGGCTCATTTGTGCACCATTTAGATGCAGAGAAAATGAGCACAGACTTTTTTTTTTTTGGTCCCATTCAAGAAGAACTTCAAATCTTGGCTTAATTCTTTTAGTCCTTGACCAAGATCTTTTCCTAGGAATAGAGCCTCCTGTCTCTTCACATACAGATTCCAATCTGAGCACTAATATTCTCTGTACACATTTTTCTTGTGGAGTTAAAAATAAACAGAAATATGTATGAAGAATGTATAAGAAATATGTATGAAATGTTGGCTTACAGTTTAGCGTCAAATGCTATTTGGATGTCATATCAGAGAAGGGTACAGGAGGAAAGTTCAATATCAATAGAAATATGCAGCAATGTGATATTTATTCTGATTGCTAAATTTAATTAAAGTAAGTAGGAAGGATGATGTTAATTGTTTCAAGACCACCAACAGATGAATTACAGTGGATCGAATTGGGTCCGTTAATCACATATATGAACAGAACATTAATGAAGTTGAAAAAGTTAGAAAAACAAGTGAGGCAAACTAGCTAGCTACTTAAGCAAAATCAGATGTGATGAATATCAGCATGGCTGTGATGCAGTCATAGGAATGAGGGTGCACCCTGATTACAGAAGATATCATCATAAGCCATGCTGATATTCATTACAACAGCACTACCTCAAGTGTGATATTGCTTTTATACAACAGTTCCACAAACACCATTTATAATCAATAGATTATGATTTGTTTGTTTATTTAAGCAGTTATTTTGCTCTGCCACAAATCCTTACACAACTGGTGGAGTTGGCAATCGACGCTTAGCGACCGTCACTTCTTAACTATACTATGTACCCAAAGGTTGAGGAGGATAAATCATGGGTGTGGTGGACAGTCCTTTAAATGTTGTACGCTTCTTTTTATATTTCCACAAATATCAGTTATGTCAACTTTAAGGGTTTCAGGGTTGAATCCCAAATAGAGTAAATGTAAAGCACTAGTGCTCTATGTCGGGTATACAGCTTAACATTGTAGTTTGTGTTAGAGGTAACCAAAAAAACACAAACAGATCAGAGCCAATTTAGAATGACGTACAAGCAATTGGGTAAGGAGACTGATTTTGAATTTCGTTTTTGGCAGTAGTCTCCTTACCATACCGACCTGTTTTCAACCCTTGCTAGTGACCTACAGTTAGTGTAATTAATGATTTTTAGAAGAGCTGTGATGTTGTGTGATACACAGTGACCATTTAAATTTGGAAGGGTTTGTTAGCTGATTCATTGCATCAGGAGTGCTGAAGCAGGCAAAACATTTTAAATATAAATGGACATAGTGTATATTACTCCAAGACCAGGTTTGGGACTCTGGCTCCCATTATGATGAGACGTTCCTTTAACACTGCCAACTCATGGTAGAAATATCTAAATATCCAATTTTGACGTCCCTCGAGGCAGTCTCTGTTTGGTCAAGGGAACTTCATGTCTTTCTTCCATGACAGATGAATATTTGAGCTCCTGATCCATCCAAATTACTCCAGTACAAGAGTGAGTTCCCACTATTGGTTATTAGTGGAGCATCACAGATGAAATAACCAAGCATGATGCTGTTTTTTAAATCACTGAGTTTTGTGCATCATGCATAGGGAGTCCACAATATTTTCATGTATTAGGTAGCATGCACCATTCACTGTCCTGCTGCCCTGGTGATTGATGCATCTGTCTGTCACTTTGTCAATCTAATGTTGCCTGAGGCTGGTAATAACATTTATTATTTTAGTTTCGAGGAGACAGACATGACGAACAGCAGATTAATTTATCTTCATTCGCTCTTGAATTGGGCCTTCAAAAAGCAGGTGGAAAAGAAATCAGGAATAAACCAGTCATCCTCCAAATATTTCCCAATTCAATGATTCATTCCTGCCTTAACAGAGTAAAAGTGAAATAGAAAAATGTTATTTAACTGTTGAAGCTATTTTAAAAAATAGGTTTTTAATTGAGAATGAAGGAATTTGTAAAATAAATTAATAATAATAATAATAATAATAATAATAATAATAATAATAATAATAATAATAAAAAATTGGTGTTGGTGATCACATTGTAAATCCAGGCATGAAAGTTAATAATAAATCTAATCGTAAAGTAATTTTGGGACAGAAATGTAATTGCAATTTCTTCTATTACCACAAAGGCAGCCAAGATGTGTGTTTGGTGTCAGAAACCTACCAACATTCTAGCATTGTACAAACTCAGTGGCTAAATCATCACATGCTCAAGTCATCAACTGAGACAAGAATTCCATTTGCACATTGCAAGCCTTAATTAATAAATAATAATTGTTGGTCAGTCTTGGGTTCTCTGCCTGCTAGGCCCCCTGCACAGTGAGCACCGCATGCTCTGGTCCCTTTTTATTGTGGCCTTTGCTCAGTTATGAATGAGCTTTGGGTGTCCGTGAACCTGTCACCAGTTTCCAGGTATATAATTGATAATTAACCTAAATGTGTTAATGTTGGGTGGTATTAATGTTGTGGCTGATCAGTGTATATGCCTGTCAAATTTACATGTGCATGAATTAAAATTTAAAAAAATGTTGGACAAAATCATCTCTAGTGAGCAAGCCTGAGGAAACTGTGGCAAGGACAAACTCCCTTAGATGTTATGAGGAAGAAACCTTGTGAGGAACCAGACTCCAAAGGGAACTGGAGAGTGTGATTATAAATTATTCTAAAAATTTATAAAGGGTGTGATATGAACCATGTCCTTTCTGCGGTTATGTACAGTGTACAGAGTGATGCATATACAGCATAAGTAGAATGTAAGTGTGTAAGTATTAATTAGGGAGTCATCCTCAAAGTCGCCATAGGGTTGGCATAGTTGCTTTGATATACCCAGTGTAACTAGGGTCAGAGCGCAGTGTCAGCCATGATACAGCGCCTCTGTAGCAGACAGGGTTAAGGGCCTTGTTTAAGGGCTCAACAATGTATTGCCTGCACTCTGACCCCAGTTACACTGGAATATGGGAAGAAAGAATTTCACTGTGCTGTAATGTATATGTGACAAATAAAGGCTTAACTAAACTTCACGAAGCAGAATCCAGCTCAGGATCCTTGCAGGGTTGTCCTCTGTCTACTGGAGCTGGCACACTCTCCAGATACCTGTGGTGGAAAGGAATTAATTAAGCTGCCGTTCATGATATTAGCAGCACTAGATAATGTTCTTCCGCTCTTTAAGCATGCATGTTACTCAAAACACCTTGAACGGCTCACTACAGCATTGCCGTAAACTTGCAGAACGAACATTTCTGTGGCAGATTTGCCCAGTTTCACACAGAATTTCATGTTCGCTCTTTGTTCTAACCTGCTGTCCATGATGATGAGTTAACAGACGTGGTCAGAATAGCACCAGTTGCACAGCTCCCGATATACACATGCCGGTGTCTTTTGGCACACTGACTTTTAAAGGTCTGCGCTTCCTGTGACTGTGCGTGCAGCTTTGTGCTGCCATCTGTTGCTGTGTTTTAAAACTAGTCTCGAAACCTGTGACACCACCTCATAATATAGAATTTGTCTTCAAACTTTTGGCCAAATCAAGTTAATTAGGCAAAGTTTGCACAATACTACATGTACCTAAGTATAAATGTCCTGTATTTGATAGCAATTGGAATAAAAAGAAAACTTTTCATTTAGAATTTTGTTTACACTCTGACATTAACCATTTATTACTTCACATGCATGTGTTATGACTTAAGATGTCAGATATGGTCATATTTAGGAAATATACGTCGTTTTCAATCTGTTTTCAATTGAGTAATGAATTAAGAGCAAAAACCATACAGTAGATTTAGATTTCCTCAACACTGAAAATGGCCTGTGAACTGTCAAGGTTCATAATATATTAGCTTGATATATTGCACAGATAAAGCAATATCCAAACACTTCAACGTTCAGCGTCTAATAATGATGCTGTGCTTAGGAAAGTGGTTTAAGGCGCCAACCAGGTTTCAGCAGTGGAAACATGGTTAATATAATTTATGCACAATGTGCTGTTCTTTTCCAAATATTTGTCCAGTTGGTCCCAATACATTATCTAAGCTTTAGTTTATGAGGTAGCAAACAAACAACCAAACAATAAACAAGCAAATCTGTATCTGTACCAGAATGGCTGGAACAATGAAACCCCTTAACTTGACTATGTGAGTATCTGGCATCCACTCAACGAGCTGTCACATTTTTGGTCTATTATAAAAGGAAGTGTATTGAAAGAGATTTGTGAAAAAGGGAATCTGCTGACAAATGCAACCTATCTTTTCTTCCTGTCTCCATTACAATTTATTCCCAAGCCTCACCCTTATTTCAGTGTATAATCACAGTTGAATACTGTAGAAGTAAAAGGTTAGTGTAGAAAACACAAACATTGCTGCTTACTCTTTCACACCTGCATACTGGGATAAAAAAAAAATATTTTACTGTCTATTATTACCCCGATGAGTTGACTAGGTGTCTTCCACATGTCATCAAATGGAGCTTGCCAGTGTCACCTTCAGGCCGTTCATTAAGTAATGAGGTGTGGTACACCCTAGACTGGGTGCCAATCTATCACAGGGCACACACACACACAATTTGGGAACACTAACTAACATAATCTGCATGTATTTGGACTGTGGGAGGAAACCGCAGTACTCATAGGAAACCCATCAAGAACTGGGAGAACATGCAGACTCCACACACACACAGACCCAAGGCGGGAATCGATCCCTTGACCTTGGAGGTGCAAGGCATCAGTGCTGCATGAAACGTAAACTTTCAGCAATAAATTTGAGTCAGTGGCCCCTTATTCACTTCTTTGTTTTCTGTCAGCTATACACTGACAAAAAAAATCTGCAAAATAAAATCTAACAGCATAGATTACTCAGTGCAACTTATGGTAATGATCAGGGCAAAAGTTGTGTAATGTAAACTTGGCAGTTTTAAGCATTAGCTATCAGGTCAGCTCCTGGGAAACTGCATGATCAATCATTACATCATCGGCACAATGCAATGAAAAGCCCACAGGCTATTTACATATGGAAAATCTAAACACACAGAAATACCTAGTTTTTTACAGGCAGTCTAAGACATGTTCAAGATTCCTGGGTTTGTTTCTTCACTGCGATTATACAACCAACCACATAAAGTGTAATGGTTCCCTGATGGGTTATGATGGCCTGATTGGAGGGTGAGATCACCAATGTAAGTTCTGTTTCCATTACCCAAAGTACACCATCACTCCTTTGCCCATGCCAGGTGCCATGCTGATAAGCAATCTGGGCAAACCTAGTCCATTCCTTTATTCCTTACATGAAGTATTGTATATAAAACATTTATATGTTAGAAATATAGACATGAATTACAGAACATCTCTTGAGGAACACTATTTTTTTTTTTACAACTTCTAATATTTATTTAAGAAATACCATACATGTACACCAAAGAGTTATGACCACATGACCAAATTTACTGGACCTCAACTGAATATACAACCTCAAAATTGTAGGCATAACTTTTAAGAATCAGGGCCTGAATGGGCTAAACAAACACAACTTCAAGTATGACAAAAGATGTAATGTATCTGGTGCTGTTATTTGTCAAAGTATGGAGAAACAAAATTTGGAAAATGCTCTAAGGAAGGTGAACGTTTCTTAAAGAGCATCATTACTAGTGACGAGACACGGATTAATTACATGGCAAAGGATGGAATGGAAACATCCTCAATCACCAATCAAGAAAAAGTTCAAAAGTCAACCATTAGCTGAAAAAATGGACTTTTCTAGGATTCTCAAGGGCCTGGAACATTATCACACAACAGGTTCAGCAAAAAACAGTGCTCGTTACAGTGAGATGCTTTACGAAGGGCTGAAGCCTAAGCTTTCTATTAAATTTGGCTTGATCTCGCTCCATTAGACTTTCACCTGTTTGCTTCCCTAAAAGCAGCACTTCAAGGACAAAGATTTATTTCTGATGAGGAAGTGAGGACAGCAATGCATTCATGGCCTGCAGCTCACCCTAAAACATTTTTTAATGAAGGAATAATGAGGTCTGGTGACAGATTGACACAGTGTATTAAAAAGCAAGGAGGTTATGTAAAAAAAAAAAAAAAAAAAAAATTTTTTGTTTTTTGTAAAAATTTTAATTCTACAGCCAGAATGCGGGTAATGTTTGACTCACCCTTGTATAAATAGAATACATATAGAATACTCCTCTTTGGTCTTTGGTCTAGACCTCCTGTCTGGCAGTTCTATTCTCAGTATATTCACTATCTCTCCTCTGAACATGGCCAAACCACCTCAATCTGGCCTCTCTGATTTTATCTCCAAAACATCTAACATGAGTTGCCCCTGTGATGGATGCATTCTTGATCCTTGTCTCCCAAAGAGAACCTTAACATCTTCAGCTCTGCTACCTCCGGCTCTGCCTCCTCTCCTGTCTTTTCTTCAGTGCCGCTGTCTCTAAGCAGGAGCGCACCGCTGGTCTCACCACTGTCTTGTACACCTTTCCTTTCATTCTTGCATTCTTCTGATACTCTCTCATCACACAACACACCTGACACTTTTCTCCACCCATTCCAACCTGCTTGTACACACCTCTTCACCTCTTTTCCACACTCTCTGTTGCACTGGACAGTTAACCCTAAGTACTTAAATTCCTGCACCTTCTCCCTGTTGCCTCACCGTTCCACTTGGGTCCTTCTCATTCACACAAATCTATTCTGTCTTGCTGTGGCTTACCTTCATTCCACTGATTTTCAGCGCATACCTCAAAATCTCTACATTTTCCCCCAGTTGTTCCCGGTTCTCGCTACAAAGCACAATGTCATATATACTGTAGTATGTAGTATGTACAGTGCTTGTAAACATATCATATTTACTCCATATTATTAATCGATTATGTGTGTAGTTTCATTGGAATCCTACAACAGTACAATCTATACTGATCAGTCATAACATTAAAAACATTGATAATCAATTGTATTCAATTCTCTTGGCAGTGGTGTTATGGTTCTGGTTGATTGGTACAACAGTCTTGAGCCACCCCTCATATCATCATATTTTGATGATAAAGAGCCAGACCTTCTGTTATTTTTAATGTAGTCTTGAGGAAAAGTTCTCCAAGCTTCATAAAGGACATTTTTGTCTCTCGGTTTCAGTCCAGTCCCTGTACCAGGTTTTTGTTTGTTAAGCCACGTCATGGCCTATAACTCATTCACACATAAATAAATAAATAAATAAATAAATAAATAAATAATTCTAACTTAAGGCATGAACTAGTGAGAAACATGTGCAGATGGTGACAGATAATCAGGCAAACGATTAGTATAATGGTGATTCTGAATGAATGAATACTTGGTGGCTGGAACAGATAAGAGGGGAAATAAGATCAAGGCTTTAGTTGTTACGTAAAGAGCGCATTTAGCCTTTAAATCTACACCCTCTCAGAGTAAAACATTTGTTCCCATTTATTTTATTTCACCTACATAATTGAAATGAATTAAATTTAATATGAAGTCACGAGCACAATACTGTACTTGAACCAAGCACCATTTTGCATCTCCATGCAAGTAGATCTTTATGTGTGACCTTTACTGTATGGGAATCTTCTCATGTGTTTATACCATGAAGACACAGTAGAGGTATAGCTGGTTGTCAATCTGGCAAGTATCAAAGAGAGTGTTAGAGTTCAATGTAAGATTGGACATTAAAACTGGTCCTAATTCACAGTGAGCTGAATGTAGAATCTGACTCATACTTTACATATGCAAACTCATTCATCATGTTCCCTGGAAATATCACTGTTGAAAAGAGTACCATGCTTGTGTATTAAACATGTCAGACTTTTAAATAAATAAATCAAATTAATTTATTTATTTTAGCTTTTTTTTTTCCCCCTTTAATGCCAAGCCTATCCCGTTGAAAGAAAATGCTAGCATGTCTGTAATTATAGCCTGGATCGAATTATCTGTCTGCATCAGGTTCCCCAGGTCCACTCAACAGTTAGGTGACTAAAATTATACTGCTACAAGTGTTTCTCATTCTGATATTTTATAGTTTTATTTGGCGCAGAACCAGACAGTTAACGAATCCAGACTTCCTGTGACTTCACACACTTCCCCCCACGAGGTTACTCGGTGACATCAGAAAAACTGAACTCCGTTCATATTTACTTGTAGACTAAGATACGAGGGATGTAAACAAATATTAATGGTTTCTGCACATATTTCTCCCAAAACTCATGAGGTCTGAGTCTCACTATGTTCCTGAAAGCCTGGAACACGCTGCCTCTGGAGCGTCACCAGTCTCTTCCTATTACATTTCTCTCTAAAATGTTATTGTTTTCATTTCGTAATGAATGGCTTTTTAAACCTCAAATCTTTTTTTTTTTTTCTTTACGTGCTACTGATTGCAAGCGCCATATTTTACATACAACCGATCACTTCCTCCTAATGTTGTGAAAAGCATTGGAACTCCGCATGTCTTTAATATTATCTTTAAAATGATCTGCCAATCAGCCAGACTGGAACTGATTAAACACAAGTTATTGATATAAACGATTATAACATTTACTTAATAACCTAAGATCTGACAGTGGAATGAGGCATCCCTCCAAAGCTGTCAAATCAAATGATTCATATCCAGAAATTAATTTGAAGAAAAACATCTTGCCAAGAATGCACCTTATAAATTTTTCTTTGGTTCAGCAAAACCTCAGACTGTCTGTCTGAGAACATATTGCACAGGGAGTCCTCTGTTAAGCCGGGTCTGTGGTTTAGGAAGAACAAACTGATTTTTTCCAGAATTTAAAAGCCGGTAGTTCCAGTTATATAAGTGTTTTGGGATAACCTACTTCAGTGGTGGTTCAGATCCATTTCATGCTGCCTGTTGGCTCGTACAGAGTTTTCCATGCTTGTTGTGGGGGGGAACTCGGGACATTCTTGCATTGTGTTAATCTGAGCAGACTTAAGGGTTTTTTTTTCTTTTTTCTTTTTCTTTCCTCTCAACATGGAACCTAAATGAAAGACAAGGTACAACTGTTTATTTGTGTTACTCAAGCTACTAGGTCTGTTAGTGCAATCCCTGGATGTGCAGGGTAAAGAATCCAGAGATTAATAACAGAATAAGAAAGCACTTATGTTTAATTTTACTGCTTATAAGAGAAATGTGCCCCATGTGTGATGACGTTAGAAATGTAGCTTGATGCATTTTTTGTATGATGACCACAGTGCACTATGCAATAATGTGCAATCATGATGCATTTTGTACTGTATCTCTTTATTTCTTGTAACATGGACTATGCACAAAGGAAACAGTTTGTTGCTTATAAGTGCAGGTAAGTTGTAGGCATTTTGTAACTGCCCTTATCCCCTTATTTCAACAGGAACATTCAGTGCAGTGTACGTTTGTTATATATCATGACCTAACCAAACCAGTAAAAAACTATATTCTAACATCTTACTTTCCATTCAACTTCCTACAGTAGTTCATTTCAGGTCAGGTATTTTTCTCATCAAATTCTTTCACCGTATACAGTTTGATTGCTTGCTAATCGTAACCCTCTGTTACATCTGTACATAAGTACAAGGTGCATGTACATCTGCTCATCTTTTTGAATATGGTTTTACTGCTCAATAATCTCACCTGGATTCATTCAAAGGAACCTTACTCACTTATCGTCTGTACTGCGTGGTACTGTATACAGGGTCGGAGGGGCCTGAGGCCTGTCCCAGGGCACAAGGCGAGGTACACTCTGGAGGGGTGCGAATCCATCGCAGGGCAGAGACACATACACACACTAATACACTACGGGCAATTTGGGGATGTGAGTTCGCCTAAGCTGCATGTCTTTTGGACTGTGGAAGGAAACCAGAGGAAATCCACCAAGCATGGGGAGACCCAAGGCAGGAATTGAACTCCTGGAGGTGCAGGATGACAGGATAACCACTAAGCCACTGTGTCAGCATAGACCATTTTCAGTATGTGATAAATAATGCAACATGTTCAAACAATAAACCGAAGCATTCAAAGGAATCTGAAACAAATTTTCCAATGTGGTTAAGATTAGAAGGTTCTATCTGTCATTCATTCTTTACCATTCATTCCCCCCAACGGACAATGGATCAGATGTTTAGACATCCAGGAAAGGTTTATTTCACCACCAGGGTTTGATGACTGAGAAATATCTTTATGCATATCTTTCTTAAGATATGGTGGGTCAAATTCAATGTTACTACGTACTTGAAAAGTGTATTTAGGAAGATGAATATCCTTTTTTTTTTTCATTTTTATACATTAGCTTTTAAAACAACAACAAAAAAACAGCTAGTACAACACGACAGTGAGGTATAGTAGTTGTGGGAAACAATAATAATAAAAAATCAGCTGCAGAGATCGAATTCTGCACAGAAGAAACAAGGGGTAAGTTGCACTAGTCACATTTCTATATAATATCTCGATTGATACGGTTACAATTAACTTAATGATTTCAAAGTAGGATTGGATTTCATATTCACAATCACAAGCATATCTGCTTTTCTCAGGTATTAATAACTGCGTTCTTGAATGTTTGCTAAATCAAAAACAAAATGTACTGATATGTGTCCATAAATTTTGGAAGAAAGGTTTTTTTTTTTTTTTACATTTTGCCTCTGTACACTTAATTTGAAAGGAAACACTCAAGATGTGAGCGAAATCAACACTTTCAGCTTTGATTCAAGAGGTTTTACAAAGGAGTGGCATTACAGCCATATCCATATACCTAGTATATGGTGCATATACCTAGACCCAGGTGTGGCCTGTCCCCTTATTAATCCATGATAAATCAAGCAGATCGATGGCCTGGGGGTTGTTCTGAGTGTTACTTTTGCATTTGGTAGCTGTGGACTTAAACTCTCAACATGTGGTGTATATAAAAGTGAAGGAGGCCATCATTAGGCTCGAAACAGATTCATCAGCGAGATAGCAAAAACTCTGGTTGTGGCCAGTACAACAGTTTGGAACATTCTTAAAAGAAGGAATTAACTGGCAAGCTCAGCAACAGCAAAAGGCCAGGAAGACTATGGAAGACAACTAAAGTGGAGAACCACAGAACTATGTCCATGGTGAAGAAGAACCCTTTCACAACATTTGGCCTAGTCAAGAAGAGTCTTGAGGAGGACGGCATGTCATCGTCAAAGTCTACATTAAAGAGACGGCTTGATGAAGTAAATACAGATGCTTCACAACAAGGCGCAAACCACAGGTAGTCTTTGCCAGAAAACTTTGCCAGCTATTTTCGGCCGACGAAACCAAAATTGACTTGTACAGGAATAGCGGGAATAAGAAAGGAACAGCTCATTATCCGAAGCATATAAAATATAGTGGAGGCACTGTTATAGCACAAGCGTGTATGGCTGTAAAATGCATGGATGCGAGTGTGTTTAACTCCATGTATTGCCATTCCTAAACCTTATCTTATCTCTAGATTATGCAGATATTTTTTAATGTATAATCTTGACGTCCAAAGTTCATCTGATTTGTGACTATACGCAGATGTTCAGATGCTTCTTATCAGCAGGCCGTCTGATTCAACATGGCTTGTCACTGATTGGTTTCGTTCAGCAGTCAGAGAACACAAAGCTTTGAGACACGCAAGATGTTACAGGAAACTTAGATCTTGCTGACTACATAATGACAGTGTCCCAGTGTGGTTATAGCATAAAAATTTCCACACTGGATATCCAAGGAGCTGTTCCAGCAGGTAGATCCGTCATAGTGGGAGATTTACCCAGTGATTCAGAGTCTGAGACTTTGAGACTCTGAGTCAGCTTGCTTACAATTTGTTAAATAAGTGGTTGTGATTTTCTTTTATTCCAAAAAGGTTTTGATTAGCTACAGCTATAATTGCTCCTCTGTTTTCATCTGCATGTTTTTTTTGTTTTGTTTTCCATTTTTTAGCTTAGGTTTCCCTAAATTTCATACTTTTATTCATGTACTGTAGTGTGTAATGCTAGTATGACTGCTTTAATGTCAATAAGACATGCTTGTGATTAGTGAAAGTCCTATTGACTAATATAGTATGACTTAATATTATATATTTTTCCCCATTTCTTCTCCAATTTAATCACCTGTCATTTCCCAGCCCCCAGCCACTTGTCCCCCTGTCATTTGACTAAATGGGGGCCTTGAGAACTAGCACATGCTTGCTCTGAGATGTTTAAAGCCTGTTTTGTTCCGCTAGTTTTTCAAGTAGTCAACCTTTCTCTACATACATGAGTTCACAATGCCTATGTCACAGGTTAATGTCACCGTGATGAACAAGAAAGAGACATTATCCAGTCTCTCTCCTGGGAACTAGAAAGGCTTAGACACTACTGAGTACCTTGTCTTTGTCACTTTTAAACTAAATAAATCTGCCAAGCACAAAGGAATGAATTATATACAGATCATTATTAATATTCCGAATAGTCCATACGGGAAATTCGTTCAAGCGGCTGCTTAGCCTGACTCTGAGCGTGCATAATTTTCCTTGCACAAATATACAAACATCACATTTGGATTTAATTCGCCTTTTCTCAGGATTGTCATTTGAAGGAGTTTTTCCTTCCCCTTGGTTTGTCTGGCTTGCGCATTAGGGATTTAAATCACATTTGGATTTCTGTAAAGCTGATTCGTGACAGCGTCTATTGTTAATCCATCCAAACAAATAAAATGAAATACTAAGCAATGTGTGTGATTTCATGCCAAATTTCAGGAAAGGACTAATCATTGTACTAACTGTTGCAAGCAATTTATAAACACATTAAAACTGCTTTAAAATAGCTGAAGAGGTCTACTAACATGTAGAGAATGGAAATTAGGTGGCATTTGATGGTTTGGAAGAAATGAAGGCAATTCCATTCAAATGTCAGCATTACTTTGGAAAAAAAAATAGCAAAGTTAGGAGAGAAAAAAAGACCATTTTATGCTACATGAAGAACTTTTTGTTATTAATTGATATTTCATTTGATTTATACAACCATTAATCAGGCAGCGATGTGCATTTTACAGTTTGGGAGGCATTTCCTAGTTGCTGTTCTATCCAGATAAAAATCTCACATCCATAGTAGTAGTTGTGCCACAAAAGTGTTTGTTTAGTTGTTTTTCATATTCTTCTATTATTATTATTATTATTATTATTATTATTATTTTTTTTTTTTTTTTTTTTGGTGGGGTGGAGGAAAACTCAACTACTGTATCTCTACATGAAATTTGTTACTGTATGAAGTTAACCCTTTTCAGGTTCTCAAATACACAATGAAAGTTTTCTCACTCACTCATCGTCTATACCACTTTATCCTGTATACAGCAGGGACCTGGAGCCTTTTCCAGGACACTTAGGGTGCGAGGTGGGGTACACCCTGGCAGGGTGTCAATCCACTGCAGGGCGCACACATACACACTCATTTACACACTATGGGAAATTTAGAAACATCAGTGAGCCTAATCTGCATCAGTGAGCCTAATCTTTGGAGTGTGGGAGGAAACTGGAGTACTCGGAAGTAACTCAACAAGCAAAGGGAGAACATGCAAACTCCATGCACAGTGGTCAGAATTTAACCTGGCCGGCAATTGAACCCGGACCCTTCCTAACCACTGAACCACCATGCTTCCCTTGCTGTTTTTTTTTTTCTTTTTACCCTAATATTCCTATAAAGGATATTACTCATGCGACCTTAATAAAAGTCCCAATCGCGTATGTTATAAGATGCAAAACTAGACCTATGTTATTAATGACATTTTTAACAGAGCATAAGAGTCTCAAGCTGTGCCTCAATTTGAAGGCCACATCCTGCAAAGCATTTGGTCTATGTGGTCTTTGTAGGCTTATAGCCTTCCCTTACTGCATAGACCACAAAGGCTTAGCCAAAATGAGACCAATCAGGTTCATGGAGGATTTCCTACTAGCACTACCAGCTGTTTCTGCTGTTTCTGCTTTCATGTCGGGATACATATATTAAGCAAGTACTAACCAAATCTACAAAATCACAATGATTGTGGTAAAAAAAAAAAAAAAGTAATAACAATGAAAAAAAAAGCCACCCTGCAGTTTGTTAACATTTTGTAACAAGAGTTAACCACATTTTACAAAAAATCTGTCTTTGACGGAGCGGATTTCACATAAATCCCCTATATTATTATTATTATTATTATTATTATTATTATTATTATTATTATTAGTGTTTATTATGTATTTATATATTTATGCATTATATTTTATTTATATAATATATTGCTTTTACTATGCCTCGCAAGGAATTTTGTCATAGGTTGGGCTATAAAGTATTCATCATTGCATCCTTCACTGTCATTTTACTTCAGGTGGACATGACTGTCGACGACTGTCTGCTGTCATCAACGGCTCCTCTGTAAGGATCATCAAGAGCATCAAATTCCTTGGTGGCCACCTAGCGGAGAAGCTCACCTGATTCCACAGCGCCATTATTTAAACAAGAAGAGCTTGCCTTGCCCTGATTCTAACCATGTTCTATAGGGAGACTATCGAGAACATCCTGAGCAGCTCCATCACTGTCTGGTTTGAGACTTGTGCCACCTCGGACCGCGAGACCCTACAGTGGATAACGAGGACAGCCGAGAAGATAATCCGGGTTTGTCTTCCACACACTGGAAAGGACCATCTACACCACACACTGCATGATCAAAGCCACCAGCATTATGGCTGATCAGATACACCCTTCACCCTCACTATTCACCCTCCTGCTATCTGGAAAAAGGTACCAAAGAATTTGTGTGGGCGGCATGGTGGTGTACTGATTAGCACTGTCGCCTTGCACCGCCAGGGTCTGGGATCGATCACCGGCCAGGCTCGTTTCCCGTCTCTGTGTGCATGGAGTTTGCATGTTCTCCCCGTGCTTGGTGGGTTTCCTCCGGGTACTCCGGTTTCCTCCCACAGTCCAAAGACATGTAGGTTAGGCTAATTGGCTTTCCCAAATTGCCCATAGTGTGTGAATGAGTGAGTGTATGTGTGTGTGTCTGTGCCCTGCGATGGATTGGCACCCTGTCCAGGTTGTACCCTGCCATGTACCCTAAGTCTCCTGGGATAGGCTCCAGGCCCCCCGTGACCCTGAATACAGGATTAAGCGGTATAGATGATGAGTGAGTGAGTGTGAATTCGTGTGCTCATATCCAGACTGTGTAACAGTTCTTCCCTCAAGCCGTCCGTCTCCTCAACAGAAAGGGACTAGACTGATAAACACACAAACAGACTCAGTCTTTTAATAATAGCCTACTGTACTTGACCTACTTGAAAATGCAGTCCCAATAGCCTATGTTAACACTATGGCTAAATTAAATGCATACATTGAAGGCTGTAGCCCCAAAATTATGACACATTGTTAGTATTTAAACATATATTTATTCAATTCAATTTCATATGTATCACACTTTTAACAATTGTCATTGTCGCAAAGTAGCTTTACACAGTCAATGGAACAGTATGGAAGTTTGTATGAATTGTGAATGTGTGTAAATGAAAATGATTTAAGGGGTCACTATTTTGCATTGGTTAAAGGTAAATCATCGAACATTATAAACCCCATCAGTCAATATCATAAAAATTAAGGAAAAAGTGAATAGGGGAAGTTTTTTTTTTTAATCATCCTTAGAAAATTCTGATGAGGTAACTTCCTGTTTAAGAAATTATCTGTGGAAAATTCCATTGGGGTGAATGTGTTTTGGTCTAATTTCAGTGTCTGAAAATGTTGTGGGATGAAACAGATATGAAATAGACAAAAGACATAAATGGCATACAAACCAACACCGATTCTTCACCGATGAAGAATTACAGCAATTATGTGGCTAAGTAAAGTTATGGTGAGTTGAAATGGATAAAAATGTGCTGTATGATTTATCTTTCTTTCTTTATTTATTTAGTTTTTTTATTTGAAAAAAAAGTGGGTGCAAAGACTTTTGAGAGTTATACAAATGTATATATTATAACATTCACTTGAGCTTTAGAAATGTTCTATACAGTAAGTGGAACACAAATGACCTCCCTATAAGTCATCTCCCTTATGGCCATATTGCAGCCATCTTAAATATTAGGGCCAGCAAATTTAAAATATTTTGTGAGCTAAAAAATTATGGTAATTTATGTTAAAACTAACATAAATGTATTTAAGGGAACTGGCTGCAGAGTAACAATTTTGAGTGGTTAGAGTGTTACAGCTTGGCACATTGTCTCATGCCAGGCAAACACTCTAAAGATCACATAAAACTTTTTTTTTTTTAAGAAAAAAGAAAAAAGACTACTAAATATGTATCCTGGAAGTATGTTTGGTGCAGTAATATTCTTACTCCTGGCAAGTACTAAGCTGTAGTTAATGAGTGGTCCTACTTTCCAGTTGAAGCTGTCTGGTTCACTTCAGACAAAACTGTGATGCTTGTCCTGTTTGGGCAGCTCCCAAACAATAGAGACAGATAATGGGCCACCTTTCAGCAAATTCAGCAGCATATTTAGGGTTTTGCTACATTAAAAAAAAAAAAAAAAAATACCCTCATGGCCACAGTTCAGTGCTACTACTGAGCAATTCATAAGGACCCATGGAAAAGCTGCAAGATTCAAGACATTGCATTGAAGCAGTATCCAAGCATCTTTCTTCAGGAATACAGTTGAATGCTTGACAACCTACTGAGCTGACAGTTGGAAATAAAATGCTTACAACGTTTCCCACAGATCATGAACTGAACTGCATGTTGTGGTGCACCAAAGAGATCTAATGGCCAAAGAACAGATCAAAGTACATGCTGAGTCTTAGAAAAGACCAATTGCATCTTGTCTGGAGAACTGCTAATATACCAGATGCTCAAATCCAACAAGCTATCATCATTATATAGCAGTATTACAGCCATAAATGACAGCCAAATCTCAAAACTTTGTAGTTACAGATCGCTCTGCCTCTTTAAAAAAAAAAAAAAAAAAGATAGATATATCATTATAATTTTGTTTAGTTTTACACAAATGAGCTTCAGAGAGGAACAATAAAAAAAAGAAAATAATTGTTTATTTTAGCATCTGGAAATAGACAGTTATAATCCCATTAATCCATGGCAAGGAGTCCTAGAGAGACAAATTTGCTGTTTGTGTGGGAGGGATGGCATCTCTCCTTTTCCCTGTCAATCAGAGCAACACAGTACATGGGTGTAATGGTATGTGTGCAGAAGGTGGCAACCAGTTACGAACCCTATGATGCTATAAACAGTTCAAAAAGATGCAAGAGATTTCAGGAGAATGTCTGTATGAGCCTTCTTACTTCCTAACTGGTAGCTGTTTGGTAGAGCTGGTAGCTGTGCGATGA
Source organism: Clarias macrocephalus (assembly GCA_011419295.1). Lineage (NCBI taxonomy): Eukaryota > Metazoa > Chordata > Actinopteri > Siluriformes > Clariidae > Clarias > Clarias macrocephalus. The sequence goes on from JAAGKR010006637.1 coordinate 30,259, forward strand.
AAAGCTACAGTAGCAAAATAACCAAAATGGAAATTGCACCAAAAGTTGCAGCAAAACATACTTTTTCAAGCACTGGAAAAGATTGTGAAGATAGAGAAAATTATACACAAACAATATGTTTAATAGATACCTTTTACATGCCAGGGTTTTTGAAGTAATAGATTTTGCTGAGACATGTACTTTAAATTTTTTTTATTTTATTTTTTTACATATTAACTGCAATGTTACTTTTAAAAGAATACAGGGAGTGTCAGACTTTAACAGTGCCAAAACATGTCAAAAAAATTAAGATGACCTGGCAACTTACTCATTGGAATAGAAATAAAAAGGATCAAAGGCGACATTATGCTTGGAGTTATTTAATAAAAGATTACTTATTAAAGAGCATTATTAAATATTATCATTAAAAGTAATCAGGTAACTATTAAATAAAAAAAAATAAACATGTCTCAAAGATTTGCAAGCAAAATTTTAAAAAGAAAAAACACTTCAGGCAAAATTCATGGCTTAGACTATTGGAATAACATGAAAAAACTGTCTCTGTGAATCTCAAATCTTTAATAACAGCCTGTTACTGGGAGTCATAATCAATACAAATCTTAGTGGTGAGCTCAATTTTTGTAAGTAGTTAGATATTAAGGAATTTGCACAGCATTGTGCATTGTGAAAAATTTGATTGATGCAATTAGTTTGTGAACTTTTATTTTCTTTTACATTTGCAAGTCTCCAATGTGCGGTGTGAAAGCAGCACCTGTGTTTATACATGTCGGTCTTTGCATACTCCCAAGCCTAATTACAGCAGAGTACATAAATAATGAAAACATGGGAGGAAGGGAAAATGTTAAGTCAATGCAAGGTTACATAGTACAAGTTGTAGGCCTGCTGAGAAGTGCTAGGCAAATACAATAGTCTACTTTTTGTAGACATAGACCATGAACAGTTGTGGTAAGCATTAGTAGTGTTCTTAAGCATCTTTCACAAGTCTCTTTGTGGTCAGAGACAGTGCCAGAGTCTGGTTGGTCTGGAGAGGGACTAGGAAACGAATGGAGTTTGGAAAACAAAAAATGATGGGGTGGGAAAGAAAATGCCTGAGACATACTGTAGATTTGCATTGGATCTGAGAATGAAGATAGAAATGATTCTTCCTAGAGCCCTACGCTCTCAATGATGGGAATCTGCACAAAAGCAGATTAATGCATATAAAGCAACAGTCTCAGGGCTCAGGGCTATTCATCTGCACTGACTGATCATGCTATAAAATCCTGTGGGGGAGGGTGGGGGACCTGGAAAATAGTGCAGCTCATGAGCAGCCAAGGTCTTTACAGAATTTTAACACAGAGAAGTGCATTTTCCATAATGGAAAAAAAGATGCTTACTCATCTCAATCATATTTTTTGTTAGCGCTAGACTTTCTGATGAAACATTTTGAGTCCTAAGTTTAATGGCAGCCATAGTCTAAGGGGGTCATGCAAGTTTTCTATTTCTCTAGATCATTTCTCATGCACGTACTTTTTCATTATATTGCCATTTAAATTTAGGAATACCCAGAGGTGGAAAGAGTAAAAAATTTTGTACTCTAGGAAAAGTACTGTTACTTCAGTACTTCAGAAATTTTACTGAAGTATAAGTAAAGTTACCATTATAAAAATCTACTCAAGTAAAAGTAACTCATAAAAAAATTTGCTCAGAGTAAAAGTTACCAAGTTACTTTTTTTTTTTTTAACAGCGAGTGTGGGATGAGACTTTCTAGTGTAGTTCAAAAAAGACAAGCAGATATAAGTCTCAAACTAGTTGTTTTTAATTGAAGGAATAATCACCGTTGCATAATAAAGCTGTTGCCTTTCCTGCTTGAAAATCAAAGTGGTCGCTTAAATATGGTGTCACATCCCGGTCTAGGGTCGTACAGCAAAAGAATGGTTCGGGGTTCTATTTTAAACTGTATGGAAATGGTGGTATATGGCAGAGATACCACTTTATCCAGTCATTAGCTGATGAAATAGTGAAGTTTGTATTGCTTTACAAACACACACACACACACACACACACACACACACACACACACACACACACACACACACACACACACACACACACACACACACACACACACACACACACACACACA
>JAAGKR010006638.1:4877-19350 GCA_011419295.1 Clarias macrocephalus
ATATTCTGTCTCATGATTTTAGTAAACTTTTAAGACCTTAAAGATTTAAAATAACAATACCAAAAAATTGTCATAACTTGAAAGTTTTCATACATTAGCTTTAATCTGTCACAAGGAGAATGTGTGCAACAGTGAATAATAGTGGGACTAAAATGACTAAAGTATGCCAAGTTCACAGCTGTGTCATGTGTGTGTATAATGTTAACTTATTCAGTATCAGATGTTTATTCGAGTTATCCTAGTTACATGTATGTAAGTGTGGGTGTGAGTCCTCTGGGTGGAGTAATAGTGAATGATGCTGAGATTGATTTTCAGGAAAGGCGAGTGTAAGAACATTGTCCGTTGTGTGTGGTACAGATCGATCATTGGATTACACAAACAGTTGAATGGTTACCGACTCCCATCATTATCACTACTACTGTATTTTTTCCCCCTGGCTGCTTGAACCAGTCTGGACATTCTTCTCCAATTACACAATTTCTTTCTCCTTCTAATTTATTAAACATCTTTATAAATGTCACAAAAAAGACATATCTCAGGTTTCTAAAATATCACTGCTTTCGTTAAAAGGTCAAGTGAATATACTGTATATATGAAATTTATGAGGGTTATGTGCAAATTGGAAAAATCTTCCCCTTCCAGTTTCTTACTTTGTACAGTATGTGATATCTTTTTTAAAAACATATCAGAAATTCACATTATATCAAATTTATACATCTGATGTCTGTATAGTACAAGTACGAGCACCAGTTGTGGAATCACATCAAACCTACATACGAACTTTCGAAGATACGAACATGCGTCCATGGACTTTCAATCACAGAAGTTGTGATCACATGTCCGACGTAGATTGTCACGTGTGTGCAGCGTGCATCCCAGTGCCATGTCCGGAAGCAAATGTAAAAAACGTTCTTTGTGTGTGGTAATGGCACGTTTAACGTGGGTAATAAGATGACTGAGGAAACATCACCAAGTGTTCTGAACAGCACGTTTCATTATAAAAAGCTTCTACATGGAAGTTTTAATAAAAAGTTGTGAGCTCAAGCTACCTTCAAAGGGAACTATTTTTCCGAGAATACTTCCTACGTAAGTGGTGGTAACGCAGGCGAGGCTCTAGGCTTTTCACCCCCTTCGGATCAGAGGATCCGGGTTCGAGTCCCACTGTCGGCCGGCAGCCACACCCCCATTCAAGAGATTTTGAATCCCTTGAATCGGAGAGCTCTCGGAACGTACCTATGTAGACTTACTGTATAATAGAATTTTTTTTTCCTGCAGTGACAAAATCTTAACTCTTTGTTAACTTACTTTGTACTTGATTGAACAAACTTCTTGTATATTTTGAGTGATGGGTTTCTTGCCCAATCAGCTGTAAGAATCAACAAGCCCACAGATGGTTTGCAAATTAAATTCTTGCCGCTGATCTTGAGTGGCAGATGTCTCATCCAATCAGCAATAAGAATGAACAAACCGAAAAAGATAAATTCACAAACCAGACCTACTCGTCCTCATAGACATTTAAATGCCGCGAGGCTGCAGTACTTCTTGTATGTCTTGAGTGACAGATGTCTCTTCCAATCAGCGATTAGAATTTAATTCTCAAGCTGACCTTTTCCGGTTTGACTGAATTGTTATTGTGTTTTTTTTAATTGGTATTTTGTTTCTTGGTATGTTTTCTGAATTTTAAAAAATGTATTATTGTTTTTTAAATTTGGTATTTTGCTTCTGGGATTAATTATTTAGTTTTTGGATTTATTATGTTATTTATTTATTTATTTATTTAGGTTTTTTTTTTTTTTTTTTTGCACTTTTCCGCCACCATAGTCGAAAGCGTCAGTGCCTTTTGCACATACAGTAAACTACTGCGTTTATATACAAATAGAAACGTTTTTGTTCCTAGCACACGTCTAGAGTGCATTAGAGATTTTCTCTAAAGCAATTTAGCAACAGAATGTTCTCGATTGGAGCAATGTTAATAATTCAGTTGAATCTGAATGTCTGCTGATTTTATTATAACTATCCAATATGTTGACTGTGCTGTAAGATTAGAGACACTATCATGCTCATGACTGATTAGTGCGGTCCCCCGGATAATACTTACAAGTGTTTGATTGCTCTTTTCACTCTGACAAGGAGACAGAGGCAGAAGGAATTATTTTGTTATTCAGGAAGACGTAGGGTTTAATATCTGCGGCAGCCACACAGAGATCGTTCCTTATGGCCTGATGAAAAACGAGTCCAATATCTCTGAATTAAGATGTTGTCTGTGCGGAGTGCACACACACGCGCGCACACGCGCACACACACACACACACACTCTCACACACACACACTCTTACACACACACACTCTCACACACACACACTCTCACACACACACACACTCTCACACACACACACTCTCACACACACACACACACACTCTCACACACACACACACACACACACACACACTCTCACACACACACACACACACACACACACACACACACACACACACACACACACACACACACACAAGCGTGATATAGTGAGAATAAGAACAAATTACATTAGAAGAGTCGTAAACGCTGATTCATTTTTAATGCCAGTTATTTTATCCTGTCATTTATATATAATATATTTCCTTTTATCTCGAGCTCATGACTTAATTTTCTTACTTACTCCATTCAGATTTGATTTCATGGAATTTCTTGTCATCTTACAGGAAATCTTAAAAGCATGAACTTTCCATGAAGCTGAAGCGAGAAATGTGGTTCCAAAACTTTTGGAGTGGATCAGGCGTTTGCGTGGATAAAAATGAAACTGGTGCACGCACACACACACACACACACACACACACTCTGGAGGTTTTGGAATGGCAAGGCCAATTATTTCGCCATTTTATCATTGAAGACATTTGTGGAATTTTTTTTTTTCAAATTTCACCCAGATTTCGGTTTTAAACAGAGACTCGATTGTGACTTAAATCTATCTACATTTCTTCGTGCATTTGCTATTTTATTTGTCAGGGCTGCTTCCTAATAGGGCACGATATAAGCATACAGATGAGCAGTTGGCTCAGGGCTCCAACAGTGACTCTGTGGCAGTCCTGGGGTTTGAACTTGCAATCTTCTGATTACTAGGTCACAATTGCTGAACCCCCGCAGCCCCTATGAGGAATGAACGAGAGAAGGGTGTGTATTAGGCAAACACTTGATAGTCGATTGAGTCGTCTCCCCCCCCCCCCCATCACCTAGTTAAGAGATAAGAGACCCATAATTAGAGCAGATAGTAATGTGTTAATCAAGTAGTTGCAACTGTTTAAAGTGTATTTCTAAGAAAAAAAAACATGGTTATAAATGGCATGGATTTATCACAGAAGTACAATTGCATCAGTTGGGTTTTTATGTGGGTTGGGCATAAATGGTTCATGTCATATTATGCAAAATACCCAGAACTATAATAATTCATGGTCCTGTGCAGTAAATAGACTTTGGCAGGATGATGGAGGTTATATAAATATATCTATTGTTTAAAAAAAAAAAAAAAAAAAAAAAAACCTGGAGGTGGTGTTTAAAATGTGTTACGTCATTGACCAACAATACAGGCCGCTGCATTGGTTAAAACAACAACAACAACAACAACAACAACAAAAAACACCAAAATGTATTGCTGCTTCAGCCGTATTGATTTAGCATCCTGCGGCTCAGCCACGTGTGAGGGGAAAAACAAAGGCAGATTGTGTCACTGATCCAAATTACCACTAAAGCACCCTGATGTTTTTATTTTGTCTCCACAAGTAAGCTGAAGAACTGTCTGGTGAATATCGATGTGTCTATATTTTTCCAACAGAGTAATCTGATTGGACGATAGGCATTCTGCAAGTTTTGATAATAGACCGGAACAATGCTAGGATGTTTAACTATGTATCACTCCACGTCACAACTGTTCTAACAATCGCTAGTTAAACTAACTGTGGTTGCATCACGGGTGAGAGCAGGTCTGTACAGGCCGCAGTACTGAGGGGAGAGCAGCTGCTTGCCAAAACCCAATCAAGGGCACTCCTTTGTGTTTGAAACAAGTGGTTGTACACCCTACATAGCACACTAGCTTTCTATTTACTGCTATTCGGGATTTAAACACGGAAGTTAACAAAGCTGAAGGTGGAATATAGGTAGAAACTAACAAGATGTATAGGACTGCGCACCACCTCCATGCTTTCTCACCATTGAACCTACTATCTTTCAAAGGTGAAAGTTTAAACTACTTTTACTCTTGTTAATTGCACTCCCTGTCGGTTGCTATCTCTGCCAATCGTGGTTAGTTCGTTTCACCAGTCGTGGAAGGACGTGTATGTGACGTGTATGTTGGTGGAGCAAAATGACTGATTTAAATAAACAAACAAGTCGGGGCATTGGTGCCTCAGTGGTAGGTTTCTCGCCTGTCATGCGAAAGGCCCAGGTTTGAGTCCCAGCCACTGCCCAAACCCCAGCCACTGGATGTAGTGCCGGTCCCAAGTCCTGATAAAATGGGAGGGTTGCGCCAGGAAGGGAATTCGGTGTAAAACCTGTGCCAAGCTTGTGTGGGGAGAACCCTTTTTGGGAGCAGCTGAAAGACCAACAACAAATAAACAAACAAGTCATAATTTGTTGAGAATAAACGGTTGTATAAACGCAATGTCCTATTCGTTGCCATGCTGTTGTGCTTTATATCAGCACGTCTGTAATATCTTCAGTTCTCTGGCTGCGCACACACACACTCCCTCTCGTGTAATTTTACTTTTTAATTAAACAAACAAATAACCACTGGTAACAACAAAAAGCACAACAGATTTAAATATACAGTCAAAAAAGTACCCAACATTTAGTAACTAGGTGGGAAATATAAGTAAACCTTTCCTGCTTCCACAGTTGGGTCATTGGAAACCAAGTGTTACTGATGAAATTCAAATTTGAGTTAGGTCAAAAACATAACTTTTGGCACTTTGGTGTTCTGAAGTAAGGACATCAGCCATGACATCCAATCAGCAACTGTTTAAGTCCATCAGACTGAGAGGGGTTATAAGGCCTTCTCCAAACAGTGAGATACAAATGGTGAGCCTTCAGCACAATTCTTCAACACAAATCTTCTCAGCGTGGGTGTCGAGGGAAGTTCAGTTCAAGGTCGAACAGTTTAAGGATCAAATACATAAAAAAAGCAACCTAGGAGCTACATCACATCGTGTACATTAACTCTGTATATTCATGATGGAATGATGGTGAGATGATGAGAGGTTCTCCAGGATTAAACCCCTCTTTCCAAAAGGCTATTACAGCATGACTTGAGTTTGCAGGTTGCATCCGAACAAACAAAATGCTTTGTCTGAAACGATGTATTTTGGACTGATGCAGCCACAGTAAAGATTTTTTTTTTGTTGTTGTTTGAAAAGCGAACCCAGTGTATCATCACAAACACCTCATACCAGTTGGTGATAGATGGGTGATAAATTGGGCTTGTTTTTGCAGCCACAGGATCTGGGACATTTGTAGTCACTGAGACAATGAACAACTTCATTTTACACCAGGATATTCTTGAGACAAATGTGAGGCCATCTGTCCAGGAGCTTAAGCTGTGCCAAAACAGGGTCATGGAACAGGGCAATGTTCCCAAGCACACCCGCAAATCATCATCTGAATGCCTGAAAAAGAAGAAAATCAAATGGCCAGGTCCGAACATCAATGTACTACAGCAATGATGTATAGAAGATAATTAGAGAGACTGATACATTCTTAGTAAAATGTTTATTTCAAGTTACTGTTGTTACTGAATTATAGGGAATTGACTTTTTGAGGAAAACATGACTATATAGTGTATGGCCGTACCATTCCGACCACTGTTCGGTGAATCAAGCAACATTGATTATCTTGTTACAGTGGTACCTGGAAGTGGGTGGGATATATTGGGCAGCAAGTAAAAACCTGCTCCTGAGGTTGATGTGTTGAAGGCAGCAAAAATGGGCAAGTGTAAGGATTTAAGTGACTTTGACCAGGGCCGAATTGTGTAGCTAGACGACTGGAGAAAAACAAATTGCTGCTCTTGTGAGACATCCCTGCAGGAGGTCTGCAGTGGTCAGGACCTACCAATAGAAAAAGAAAAACCGGTGAACCAGCGACAGGGTCATGAGTGGTCAATGCGAAGGCTGGCCAGTGTAGTCTGATCCACCGGAAGATCTACTGTAGCTGAAATTGCTAAAAAAAAGTCAATGCTGGTTTCGATAGAAAGGTGTCGGAACATGCAGTGCACTGCAGTTTGTTCTGTATGGAGCTGCAAGAGCTGCTAGTCAGGGTATCCATGCTGACCCGTGACCACTGCAAAAAGTACCTACCATGGGTAGGTGAGCATCAGAACTGGATCACAGAGTGGTGGCAGAAGGTGGCCTGGTCTTATGAATCAGGTTTTTGTGGATGGTGTGTGTTGCTTATCTGGGGAAGAGACGTCTCCAGAATGCACTATAGGAAGAATCCAAGTCGGCGGAAGCAGTGTGATGCTCCGGGCAAATGTTCTGCTGGGAAACCTTGCGTCCTGACATTCATATGGTTGTGACTTTGACACGTATACAAGAATAGTTCGAGGAACACAACAATGAGTTTGACGTGTTGACTTCAGAGGTCTAGAGGAGTCCTTACCTAGAAGGTGTCTCGGCTGTTGAGGACGTAGTCAGTATTATTCAACATTAATAATTGAAATCTGTTGTATTTTTTTTGTCCTCAGATGATTTATTTGTTTATAGATGTAAGTGAGGACCCTGAGAAATAAAAATCTAGACTTGAAGAATATTGTGCTTTTTTTTTCCCCATGACTATAGATGCGTTAAGTGAAGATTGCTTAAATCTAAACGTTGTTCTGCGTTCACTGTCGGAGATGTAATGAAAGAAAAATATTAGCATTGCTGGCCTGCGAGGCACAGCACATCGTCAGATATGCACTAGCTATTTCATTTTCTAATAACATCACTTTTTTCCCTGTACGGCATAAAAATGTAGCATGTTCATTTGGCACGCGACACATCTTCCTTGGAAGGCTTGTGTATTTTTTAAATAAATACAGCTATTCAACAGAACGGAGACATCTTTCCCTGCAGATGTTTGGTTAATGATTGCACTACATCACTTGTTACCCAAAGGACAAAACAAAAATCAGTATGTTGAGTAAGATAATCGTGTCTGATCCATATTTTACCATGATGTCATGGCAGTAAAGATTTTTTCTAAATGAGGCATGATGAGAAATTCTGTAATAGATAAATATCCAACAGGTGTGCTGTGATTAAAAGTGTTTGATTGGCAGACCAGATCAGTCCTGCTGTCATAAATAAGAAGAAACTGCCCGCGTCCATTTGCTTTGAGATGAAGTAGATAAAAGCAAAATTGCAGGAAAAGGTTATATATATATAAAAAAAAAAAAGATCTTCAAAGCTTTGAATGTTCTTAGGAGCACTGTGACATTGTTATAACAAAGTGAAAAATATTCAGTACAACCCAGATCGGGCCGTCCAACTGAGCTGAGTGAACCTGCAAGAAGGACAGTTTTCATCTTCTCTCTCACATTTCACACTGCTTCTGTTGTCGGGTGTGTCTCAGTCGGGGGCTGAAGTGTACGCGGTCTCCTCTGACTGGTCTAAAGAGCTGAACTGCGTTCACCTGTTTCTCATGGAGCAGATTTCACATAAATTAATTTTTAAAATGATTTTATTATATTCTTATATATATTCTAAGATATTCTATTTTTATAATATAGTTATCTAGATAAATAAAAGCGAGCTTCTGTCCGTACATTGGTCAGAACTCAATCATTCAATCATATCTTTATGTTTCATACATTGGAGGACCCGAAACCAGTCTCTGAAAAATTTGTCTGTTTGTACAGTATGTCTGTATGTCTATCCAGCTAGATTTTGTCACAGCATCACGCAAAACTGGCTAGACAGAATTTAATGAAACTTTGGCAGTCATTTGGTATTCACCTGAAGTTAAACCTGCGCCATAAATGAAATCAAAATGTTGAGTAGAAGTGAAGTTATGAGCAGTTATGTGCCAGATCATAAACCACAAGTCTTGACAGCGTATTGCGCATGCGTCAAACTGGTGTGTCTTAAATCTACGCCTGGACAGTTTGCAGCACTTAGATATTTGTCTGAAGTTTAACCTGCACCAAAAGTGAAATCAAAATGTTGAGTAAAAGCGGAACAGTTATGTGCCGGGTATTGTTACTGGAATTTAGTTCATAATAACAGCACTGAAGTGGCATAAGTGAATTTTAATGCACTGGAGTAATTTTAAGGCAAAACTTAATCTTTATCCGATCTACTTTTTTAGCACATCTCTCTGGAATCTCGGAATAGTTTAGGCGATTAAACATACACCGTCACACACTTTGCTTTCAAGAGGAAGAAAGCCACATTTGTCATCCACTTTTGAAAGCGCCTTCAAACTGTGACAGCCTTAGTCGCGACGCTATGATGTAATCAACCTTCAGAGTACACGCCCCCTGGATTCTGTGACTTCTGTTTGGTTGCGATGAAAGCCTGAAGCCTCACCAGCTCTTTGTGGACAGTGTTAAAAAAACGGCGCCATTGTAAATACACTGCCAGTATAAATTTCAGTTGTGATACTTTCAGACTGTTGGTTGAAATATATTTGTATTCAGTTCAGCGTTTATTCAGTTGACAGTGAAAACCTGTGATACATAATTCAGCAGTTTCTGAAGCGTATAGAAAATGTACAGAATGTTACACCGCTAGCATGAACATCATTCAGGCTGAAGAAAAGTGATGGGATTGTGGAATTAAGCATAGAACTTACTGTGACCGTTTTGAGTTCAAAGGTTTAAAGTGAACATAATCAGTGCAAAGCCTGGTCCTGAGTATGTGTAAGTCAGCTCTGTGTGTTTGGTAAACTGTATGCCGTGTTTGCATAGGCTGGATCATGTTTACAGTGGGCAGTTACTTGTAGGAGATCATATCTCTGTGTGTCCAGATGGCGGCAAACCAGCTGGCGCTTTATGAAGCCCATTGAAGTAGCCTAATGACATTAGAGCCACCAGACATGCATGCATTATAAATTATGGGCTTTGTAGTCCCACAGGACTCATTAGGCTGAAGGAGATTGTGATGGGTTTCTGGAAGAGCAGACTCACTCTGCTGCTCAGATCTTTATCAGATTTCCTTCTTCAGATGCTGCTGTTCAACCGACTCGCCTATCACGTGGCCTTTCTTTCTTTCTTTTTTGCCTCCAGCGGCTATATACTAAACGATCAAAGATAAACAGCGATCTACAATTTATAACTAAACTTAAGTGGGAAAACAAGTTGCTATAAGTTAGGCTGTTGCAGAAAGGGCAAAGTCCTGTTTTTTTCCTTAGATGTGTAGTAGTAGATTAGTAGCAATGTGTCTTCTCCTTCTTTCTGAACAAACACAATCAAGTGCACTATTGATCCACACTCACACACCGGGGCACTCATCAATAACCTGTGCGTGTTTCAGACCCTAATCACTGCGCAGTTACGTCGAGCAGTTTAGTGAATGAATCACTCTCAGAAATACGCAATGCCACAGTAACAGGGGAGTTAATAGATCGGCGTGTGGGAGCACTTTAATGAGCGCGATCAATGCCACAGGTTAGGACTGGACACATTGTCTAAGATTCAATGCTGCATTAATGAAGTTTATACAAGTGCAGCGTCTAGATTTGCTCAGTTAAACAAGGAGCATGTCTGGAAAGCTGTGTTTAATGTCAAGTGTCTGTATTTGAGCTTTAGGATTTTTCCTGGAGCTCCGTTTTTCTCCTCACTGATGCAGTGTGCTTATTTAAGAGTACTATAAATTAAGGTGTGTACTTGTGTGTTCAAGAGGGAAAAGCAGTGCTCATACTCACTCATTGAATATATTGTATTTCTTTCTGTTGAGGAAACAGAAGGGGAGTCAATCTAGTAGAGTGTGTGAGCGTGCATATAATTGTAAATGCATTATCGTGATCTGTGAACAACTGGAAAACCAAAACAAGACAACTGAAACCATGGAAATAGGCAGTTCTAAGCTATGCATGATGGACAGACAGGTTTGTATTTGTTACGGAGTATTGTTTTTAGTTTGCATTGATATACAGGGTTGGCTGGTCGTGGCCATTATTGCCAGGTCTGTCTAACAAAAGCTGTCTGACGGACAATAAAAGCAACCTAATACCAACACACAGAAGGCAGCGCCACTCAAACCATATACACTGCAGTTAAAATTCAGCACCATACAATCATATGGCAAATTGTGTTGTATCAATGTGCTATACAGTTTCAGGTTTAGCACATGGGAAGTTCATGAAAAATTTTCCCCAAGTTTAATGGGAAGCACAGTTTGACCAATTGACACTGATTGATTATACTGTACACACCAGTGACTTTTTCCTTCAGTGCATGCATAATCCGTATGTAATCTAACATAGCAATTATACATCAGTAAACTGGTGAAAGGATCATCTGCGCCTGTAGATTTTCTCCCTTATTTGGTTGTATCCAATTCCCCCCCCCCCATCACTAGGATGCTCCCACATTAACACCACTACTACCAGTCAGGAAGGGCTGAAGACTATAACGTGTTTTCTCCAAACCTCTTCTTCTCGAACTGCTCGCTCACGCATCGTCGGGGGCGGAGTGACATACGCTTTCTGCTCCGTCCGACCCTCCCATCCAGTCTGATCCTACAGAAAAGCCAATGTAGCACAGGTTGTTGAAAAACGTCAGTGATGAAAAGGTATCAGAACACCCAGTGCACCACAACCTGCTGTACAGTATAAGACTTTTAGCAGGCAAAGAGTACAAGGTGGTTGATCCGGCCTCTAAATTGCCAAGCTATCAATTAAAGACAAACCAGTCTGATCTACAGATGCCCCGCCCCACAACCCACAGCACCCGAAGGATCCGCTGCTAATGTCCTGGTGACGGACACTACAGCATCGAGCTACCAGGGTGGCACACGGGGCACCTACACAATACTAGCCATAATATTGTGCATTTTAATGTTTAATGGCTAATGAGTGTATAACTTATTTGTCTTGGCATCACTGTAGTAAGACGGGACGTCCTATACGTGCTGTAGGAACTGGACAGATTTTTGGATCCAGACACAATTTGCAGGATAGTTTTAGTTGAAGAGCAGACTGGTGTACGACGTAGGTGCTCCTCTCTATAGCAGTGTGTCTCAGGCTGCTGGATTGTGGTCTGGAACAACATGTGTTTAAATGTCTAGAATCATGAATCATGCAGCTTTTCCACTGCGACATTTCCCAAGTCAGGATCTATTGTTGTCTCCACTTTGCCTTGTTTTCTGAAAGTTAAAAAAAAAAAAAAAACTGAATGTAATTTGACTTGTAGCTTATAAATAAAGATCTAAGTGACATACGCGGGTTGTGTGTTACAGTACGTGACACACTTTGTGCTTTGTCATTGTGAAGGACACATAATGGTTTAAATGCCTATTGATGATGATTTTTCTTTGTGCTGTTCATTTTGTATTTAATCCCCAGTTCTTCTTTCCTTTTAGTTGTTCATCTTTTTCAATTGTTTTACTTTTGACTGGAACTAAAAATCATGAAGTGAGTTTATACAACCGGTCCGTATTATAAAAAATGATTTCAGGATGAGTTTTCTTATCTCTTATGTAATCTGAAGTGCAATGAGTCACAAGCTGCTATTGCCTCGATCTACTATTCTGTAATCATTAAAGCTCTTTCGATGAAAATCTTTCGCTATTGATGGTTGTACTGTACGAGTTCCTATTCATCTTTCCCAGATGCTGCAGTGTATTCAGGGGTGAATTGTAGCTGATTATTTTCCTGATTTTTATGTCTTGCCTGTCATTGCATTGGGAAGTTGCACCTATAAACTGGTGAAACATCCTTATTCATATCTACCGCGTGCGTGTCAGTGGATGTGGGGAGTGTCTGTGTCTGTGCGTGTGAGGTATGTGAACACCCTGTTCCCAGATCTGTTGAATTCATTTCTCTTCCTAATATTTAAAAAGGACAGATGTCTTTGAAACTCTGAGTAGAAAAGTAGAAGCTGATTTCCTTTCTCGTGTCTTTTCTGTGTGTGTATGTGACAAAAGAGGCAAAAGTGTTTGATTCAAAAGATCTGAGATGTCTCCATGACGACGGGATGTGTCCTCTCATGGGCTTGGGGAGATAAAGAGGCGAAATGTAATAAGGGACTGAGATGTGGGAGTGCACACACCTGTAAGTTGTTATGGAACAAGGGTGGGAATGGAAGGATGGCGACACGAAGGTGTATATGACGAGAGGAAAAGAGGAGGAATTAAATTTACTGTAACATCACACAGTGGCAGGATCACCCTGTTAATTCTCTCCTAATTATTTAGTTTTCTGTGTGGGTTCCTCACACCATGTGTAGAAATGTATGGCTATTGCTCACACACTCCTTGTGGGTAGACAGATAGACACACAAACACATACACAAACACCTGAGGACTTTAGTTTTGGCACTCTAAATTGCTTGTGCTTTAAAAAAAAAATCACACCTAGGGTAGAGATATTCACTCTCAGCTTTTTCACAACCCTTCACATTTTATGTTAGTCTGCAGGTGCATCTCAATAAATTTGAATATCAGCGAAAAAGTTTATTTATTTCAGTAATTCAATTCAGAAAGTGAAACTCATAAAGGTAGTCCCTGACTTACGAACATTCGAGTTACGCATTTTGCGGACCACGGTCTTATAAATCACGAAAGTAGTTCATGTGTATTGTACAAAGCACAGATACTGCAGTGCACCAGATACCAATATTTACAATTATATACAATATTTTTAGTGTGTTAATGAATTTTTAAAATGTCTGGTATATTTTAATAGGGGGGGGGGGGGTGGTGCGGGAAAAATGAGTCGGCCTCACTGGTTTTAATGAATCATTCCCGAAGCGCGATGATAGAAAAGTGTGCATACAGTGGAAAACAGCTCTTTTTTTTTTTTTTTTTTTTGATTTTCCCCCTAAGTTTAACGTGTCCAATTCCTCCCTGTCACTAGGGGGCTCCCACATTCCACTGACTATCACATGTTTCCTCCGAACCACGTGACGCCAGCCGACCGCATCTTTTCGAACTACTCACTCACGCGCCATTGGGGGCGGAGTAACACACTCTGAGGACAGCGCTATCCGCTCATTCCGCTTGCATGAGCTCACAGACGCCTTGATTGGCCGTGATTAATGTGGGAGCACTACGTACCTCTCATCCCTCCCCTCTGAGAGAGCTCGGCCAATCAGAATGGGGACAGAGATTCAGTCAAGTGGACTGGTATATTCGTGTCAAAGCCGTATAAGACTTACTTTGTCGGACTTGAGAACAAATCCAATTTACGAACATGGGGTAGTCGGGGACTAACTGTATTATATAGATTAATTACAAACAGACTGATATATTTCAAGTGTTTAATTCTTTTAATTTAAATGACTATGGCTTACAGCTAATGAAAACCTTAATAAAAAATTTAAAAGTTGTTCCTGTTGTCATTTCGTTGTCTCTCTTTTATCTTGAGGATATATAAAAAGTTTACCAGCCTACGATTTAGTTTTATAAGGTCATTTGTCTTGTCTATTATTAGTGCGGGCTAGTCTAGTTGGAAATAAATCTGATCTTTTTCCTAAAATTTTACAAAAATGTACAAAAAAGAAATGATTCTTTATAAACTTCTGTGCAGCATTAAAAGGTCATAGATTGATAAATAGATTAGGCAGCAAACAATAAATGTGATAAAGGATTCAGAAGAGTCTGAACGTGGTCTGTGGAGTATACAGAGCCGAGCCATTAATCATCAAGGCGGTGCAGGTTCGTACAAAAAGCTCACTGACAAAATTTAATTTGTACATCTGATGACATTAAAGCAGCTTTTATATGAGTGGAACATGTCAGTAATGATTAGGTCATTGATCAAAGCCCAAACATAGCAGCCCGAACTACTCGAGCCTGTGCATGTGGTCCTACATAAATCATCTTCATTAGTGCGCGAGTGTCAAACTCGGCAGCTCGTTTCGCTCTGTAACACAGCTCTCGCTCTACTGCAGGGTTCGAGTGTGCTTACAACAGGTGGAATGCTGCACACTGCAGTCTGATTCGGGTGCATTCGTTTATTTAGTCTACCTGAGGAGAAGTTTGCGTTATTCACAGACCGACCCTGTACTAAGGAACACACACACACACACACACACACACACACAGCAGTGATGAGATTTAAGTAACACCAGAGTTTAAAAGGTCAGAGAGAGAGGGAAGGTAAGAGCAGGTCTACTCAGAGGAACTGTGTGTGTGTGTGTGTGTGTGTGTGTGTGTGTGTGTGTGTGTGTGTGTGTGTATGTGTGTGTGTATGTGTGTGTGTATGTGTGTGTGTATGTGTGTGTGTATGTGTGTGTGTATGTGTGTGTGTATGTGTGTGTGTATGTGTGTGTGTATGTGTATGTGT